>JAVXUP010003516.1:0-64874 GCA_033070095.1 Escallonia herrerae | reverse complement strand
TTTGCGATCTTTTCAGCATTGGGTTTTGTCATTTGGTTTGGAGGGAGACCACAGATTCGTATCCAGAAAGGAGAGAGATTGAAGTCTATATCTCTCAGGGCAAGGTGAAGAGGCCAGTCTCTAACAACCAAATGTGAGCTGATAACCGACCAAGGCCAAGAATCCAGTATTCTCTTTCGGTCCCATTCGTGGTTGAATGTGATGCAAAAGATATTTTCATCTAAATTCTGAATTTTCATACCTTTGGAGGGATTCCATGCTTTGAAGAGGACAGAGTAGACTGCTTTAGTATTTATCTTCTTGAGGCTTGCAACTTTTGCAAGGAGAGTAAGGGAATATTCGGAGTTGGCATTCAATTCATCCTCTTCCAGGTCTAAGGTTTCCTCAGTTAAGAGACATTTTTCTCTTGGTAATTCATCCTCTTCCAGGTCTAAGGTTTCCTCAGTTAAGAGACAGTTTCTCTTGGTAATGATTGTTTCTAGGTCTTGGTGAGGAGTTGTCATGAATGCACAGGGAGGATGGAAAAATCTGATGAGGTTAGGGGGGGTGGCTTTAAAGTGTGAATGATTGGGGAGAGAAAGGGGTCCAGGATTTGGAGGGTCGAGGAATGCTTAGAGATGATCTTGCAGAAGCTGAAGAAGGTGGAGCTTCTTAGAGGTGAAGGGAGATCAGAGATTGAGAGAGACATAGATAAAACTGGGTAGAGATCCCAAATGATGAACGGGAAGGAAGAAAAATGCTACTTCAGGAAGAAGAGCGTGGGGAGATGATTGGCGCATTTAAAATCCGATACATTTAATTTACCACCACTTATTTTTTTTAAACATCAAAACTTCACATTAAATTCAAAAGAAAGATGATTGGTAAATAACGGAAAAGGTTCTTTTGTCCCTCTCTTATACTCAATGATGCTCTAATTCCTGTCAAACAGTGGGAGTGTTATCAATGTAATTTACTCCACACACTTGAGGCTCCTAGCTTCTTTCATCCATCTACTGTAGGGACCTAGTTACAGACATAACATGATCTCTTTACTGTGCACGCATGTTTTCTGTGGAGTGCTTTTTCTCAAGGTTCAACAATCTTTTGCTGCAGTTTAGTTGTTTTCTTTACGTTTGTTGTGCCATCTCCGATGGCGTATTCCCTTTTGCTTTTTTATCTTCCCTGCTTCTTCATGCCTATTTTACTATTATGGAGCGAAAAATTGCTTTGATAATGTGCACTGTGATATTATGTCTTAGATCCTTAAGTTCATCGAACATTGGCTACATGATTGCTATCTTATCTATATTCTGACTGAGATGTCTGGAAGCACGTCAATGGTTTTCATGCGTACATGCAACTCAACTCGCCTTTTGGCTTTAATTCTTCGAAATCTTGGATTTAGAGCCATCCCGATTAGTGGTCAAATGACCCAGGTACACTTTTGTGTTCACCGACAGATTTAACTGTAGTTTTTTCCCTTTTTACAGCCTTGTGCGTACTTCAGTGCTATTCTTCTTTTCTGTTAACTTTTGCATCTTCTTCCAAATTTTGCCTACAGGCAAAGCGGCTTGGAGCTTTAAACAAATTTAAGGCTGGAGAATGCAATATTCTTATCTGCACTGATGTTGCTAGTAGAGGACTTGATATTCCGTCCGTGGATATGGTTATCAACTTTGATATCCTCACAAACTCGAGGGTTAGACTTCTTATGCATGTGGTACTAAGTACAGTTATAGATGTTAGCCTTGGCTGATGCAAGTGTTGCATCCTGGTTTTTTGTCTGTTTGGAGTATCATTAGTTTGCAGAGTTCATTTTGTCCCTAATGTTGAGACATAAGCGGTTTTTTGTGGGAAACACATGTTAATTGCTTTGAATCACATCAATTTAACAAATAACTATAATTATTATTATTATATAAAAGATGAGTTTATCTCCAGTTTTGCTCGAAATGTCATCTTTTCATTCCAAACTCTCTTCAACTTGGGCTCCATATCTAATAAATTCTGATACTTATGTGTCTTTATTTAGTGCTTCAATTAGTGCAACATGTGTCCTTTCTAGGTCTCTAATTTTAATTGTCTCTACTAACTTTTTTGTGGCCCGTTGTCAATTATAACAAGTAAGCTTACAAGAACAATGACAGCTTCAATAAGCCATCAAAAGTTTGGCAACGGACCTCAAAGGTCATAAGAATCTACCTAATCAATAAGCTAATATGTCAAGATTTTGTTAAAACTTACTTTCGACTTTTTACTCTGTAAAAACCTTCTTACTCTGTAAAAACCTTCTTACAATAGTTAAGTACTTAAAGTATATTCAATTATCAACTAATTATGAGATAATAAAATGCTTTATAAAGTCCGGAATACACGAAGGTGTACTTTGAAGGAATATGATCGTTTTATATCAAGAAAATAATTTTATGGAAAGAAAGCTGAAACAATAAACAAAAATTACATAAAAATCTAAAAAAAATGAGATAATAAAATGCTTTGAGTCTGAAATACACATTAAGGTGTACTTTGAAGGAATATAAGCCTTTTATATGAAGAAAATGATTTTATGGAAAGAAAGCTGGAACAATAAACAAAAATTACAATAAAATCTCAAAAAAAAAAAAAAGAAAGGAAAAAAAGAAGAAGAAGGAATTACCTAGAAACTTGCACAATTTGTTATTTTCTCTTCTCCTTTATTGATCTGTTTGAATAATCCCTAAAAATTGAATGCGGTTGTTTTCAAAATTATTTTGCTTTGGGTTTCCATTAGCATAATTAGTGGGTTCGGTTGCAAAATTGTGACCCTCATTTTTAATCTATTGCTTTTTATTATAGTGTAATAATCCAAAGTTCTTTGTTTTAAAAGTTTTGAATCTGGTTACTGGATTGGAAGTTTTCTTACGATTACGTTTGAAAAGTAAACCCCCCATACTTGGTCATAGCTCTAAAATCCTCCTTCATTTCAAATAAGCACCAAATATATTCTTCAGAACATATCATGTCGTAAAAACGTACAAAGAAAAGATGTGCAGGTGATTTTTGTAGTTAAACATTTTATCCTTCGTTGACAAATGCCAACATTTTTGATTGGGTTTAATGTGGTGGTGGGAACGTGGGATGGTCCATGGTAATGGTATTAGCAGATGGCGATAGATTTGGTGGTGGTGATGGTAAAAGTACTAACTGTGGAGCGCGTGGCAATGGCTATTCTTGTCGTGCTGGTGTGGTGGGTGTTAATGAAGTAGTGATCTCTAATAATCATAACAATCGGTGGTGACTGGGTGGGCAGTTTGGTGGTAGTGGTGATGGTTGTTGCTGGTGGTAGTGGTAACAATAATGTGGTATAGTGGCAGCAATGACAAAGGTGGTAGAAATTGTGGTGACAGTAAGTTTGTGGATGTAGTGGTGCAATAGCGGTGGACAACCGATGTATACGAGAAAATAATGTAGGTTCTATATGTTTAGTTCCTCGAACCCTTGTGGAAGTATATATATTCTTTATTTGATGACTAGGAGCTCAGAAACACTGATCTGTAAGCTTTTCTTGATTTTTTTCTAAGTGGCTCTTTTTTTACGCTATTCCTGGTTCTACTAACGCCTTCATTCTCTTCTTTAGTAAGTCATGCTCTCTTTGTGCTTAGCCTAACTTCCTTTTTCTTGCCTTGGCTTGCTCTTCAATCGCGTTAAAGTGAATATGCGTTAATTAAACCTAGCTCAAGTGCCAGATAATCTAGTTCTTCTAGGGTGGAATTGACCATCCGTTGAATTCGACAAGTTGGAGTCTCCATTTTGTTAACAAGCCTGACTTAGCTTGACTTACTCTTTTCTTTTAAAATGAGCCACCCTAACCCCTTAATCTAAGAGTAATATCAATAAAGATAGTAGATCATGACGTAACTGCTGCAAGGCAAGGAATAAGCATCCAAGTGATATGGTTACTTCTATTGCCTAATACAATCTAGGATGGAAAGTAATAGATCCTCGCTCACCAACTCGAACTCAATCCCTTTTGTTAATGCTGGAGCTAGGCTAACAAGCGCTTGAAACTAATAAATCCTTGCTCACGAACTTGAACTCATTTACTTTCCTTTTTCCATTTTTTTTTCCACAATGCGGGAGCTAGGCTAACAAGTGAAGTGTAATCATAAAGCCAAAACAATAATGCAACTTGGCCCTTCTGGGGGTTCGCCGCGGTTCATTGCTGTGCTTACACACTAGACTATCCTTCTCAGAAAGCTCTGCAGGACCCCCTATGCACTCCTTTTAGTTCCATAGTTCAGGTAGCCAAGTTTAGAACACGGAACCAAGAGGTGGTGTCCCGCCCGTAGCTAGGCGGGAAGATAGATAGTATGAATAAACGATTTCCAGTCCTGTCTTAAGAACCTGAATCAAAAGAGAAAAAAAGACCGGACTTGGTTGGAAGTTGAAAAAGGATCCCTTATGGGTCCTTTGCTGCATGTACGAGACGAGTTTGACGGGCATTTTTTTACTAATTGTAAGGCTGTTCACCAAGAAGTGGCCTTTATAAGTTTTGCAAATTTGTGGCCCCACGGTGCGAACAGTTTCTCAGTGGTAGTCTAATTTTAACAGTGAAATCACATATAGTTGAGATGAGTTACACTCTTTAAATACTAAGATGAGCTAGGCAAAAGGACATAAGCAAAGCTTGGGAATTTGCTTTCAGGTAGGCTGCACCTTATACGTTTCACCAGTAAAATGAATTGGATCACGCTGACATGATAACAAAATGCAAACATCACTTACTCAATTCTTAAAAAGAAGGGGGGGAAAAAAAAGAGCGTCGATAGAAATTTGCAGCTTTGAATTTCCCTTTTGGATATTATTGTGAGATACTGTCTCTCTTTTGTGGTGACAAAATCTCTGAAGTGTTGCTTATGTGAGAGGATCAGTTCTGAGTGATGATTTTTAACATCACACAATGCCAGAGTCGCTGATTCCTAATTTGTCACTTAATACGACTCATGTAATGAATACCGTATTTTGTTACTTAAAAGCACTCAAAAAGAAAATTATGAGGCCACTCAAAGGAAGTTTTTCAAGAAGTTGTAAGCTATCTATTCAAATTATGCAGTTTACTATTTCTTTAACTTTCAAATATTAAATTCCAGAATTTCGTTGTTCTTGACATATGAGAAAAGTCCCGTGCATTCGACCGGTCCTTTAGCTAGTTTTACTTGATCATTTGACTTGAGGTTTTATATCAGCTCAAATTTGGAATAACCTGGTAGTGTTGCACTTGAATAAAGGGAAGGTTGACGGGAGCTGCCTTACCCCGCCACAGTGAAGCAGCTGTTTCTTTATTCCGAATCTGTGACTGCATGTCGCAATTGGCAATCTTGTTGCTGCACAATTCTAACGCTCCTGCACTTCATTGCTTTGTACTCCTCCTGCCCCCTTACCTGAAGAAAAGCAAGAAAAGACACTTAAACTGCCCTTTTTTTTATACATTCTACTCTGAATCTTTCTCTTCCCTGAATTTTACTTATATATTCCAAAGAAATTATCAATCTAACAAAACAAAAATCTTCCTTGTGGAGGTTCGACTTTTATTTGTTTCACTAGTCTTATCTCTGGCAAAAAGTTCACAAAACCTGCAACTTGTCATTCATCTGCCAATTGTACGGAATGGTCTGCAGGATTATATACATCGAGTAGGAAGAACTGCTCGAGCTGGACAATATGGTATTGCAATCTCGTTAGTGAATCAGTATGAATTGGAGTGGTATATACAGATAGAGAAGTTAATTGGTATGCATCAAGTTCAACACTCATTAATTATGTTAGTGATTTCAGAGCTGGTTAGGTTGACAACATTGTCTGTTTCAGGTAAGAAGTTACCCGAGTTTCCAGCCCAACAAGAAGAAGTCCTGCTTCTGTTGGAACGGGTTATGGAAACAAAAAGAATATCTATCATGGTACGACCTTGGAATTTAAGTTGGTATCTTCTTCATTGTTTTTGTGATTCTTCAGTTACCAACTTTAGGAGTTGTACCTTGAGAACATGATAGTTTTACTTGGATAAATTGGTCCATCCGGAGTGGTCTTATCTATATAGTATGAACCACAGATACCTTCTACGGTCGAGGTATCATGTCCTGCACTTGCCAACACCCCGACACCTTCAGACCAGAGGGGTCCAAATTTATTATTTTTGTATGTTATCAGACACTCTGGTATGGCACTTCTTACACGAACTTATCAGAGGTCGGGATAAAACGTTAATAACAGTAGGGGCTCTTTAAAGGAAATTGAGAATCAGGTAAAGACTAATATATCGGCAGATCGGATATCGCTTTATTTGTTCTGATTGGTTGCTGCAATGCTGCCTAACTGAGAGGGAGACAAAGATGAGGTGACAGGATTTTGCTTTGCTCTTTTTTTCTGTTTTTTGTTATCATGTCTTTGTTTTTTATTGTGATGGCCTGTTGCTTCTGTTTCTTATTTCATATTTTTCTTTCTTCTCTATTAATTCCTTTCTTTCCGTCCTTTCTGCTGTAATTAAGAAGAAAGACAACAACTTCAGTAATTTCGTTCCAATCAACTTCTTCAATTTCCTGCTTCTCTCTTTCTTCATTGCGGTTGAATTGATGCTGAAACTTGCTTCTTACCTGGTGTCGGAAATGGATTTAAGTGATGGTAGTAGTGCAGTAGGTTCAGCTAGGGCAGATGACCCATGTAAACCTCTGTGGAGATTTCTAACACAGTGTAGCAAATCTGCACAAGGTGCAGGAAACTTAACCCTGAAATGCAATTTTAGAGGTGGAATGTGCTTGAAACTTGGTAAACCCATATACGTAAAAGAATACATAAAAATATTCAGCGGTTCTTGTGATGTCCAAAATCTGGTTTTTCGCAAGTTGTGGTATTAGGTGTTCCAGTTTGTGTCGGTCTCAGACGCGATGTCCGTGTCGCTGCTAGTTTATATAGTTATGTCTAGTAGTTGAAACACAACAATAGGTCACATTTGGAACTTAAGTTATGCCCTCTAATAGATTACTTGGAAGTTCGATTCATTTGGTCCAACTTTATTGGTTAGGATTGCGGTTTCATAAATTATATTTAGATCAGCCAAAAGAAATATTTATGCAAAGTTTATCATCTTTTTTTGTTACAAGAGACTGCTTTGTCAGTACACATTGTAGAGTCAGTACTTGATTGATTGGAAATCGCTTATTGAAGTTATATCAGCTATCGTAATGGTAATGATTTGCAGTGCTTATACTGCTCAGTTTTTTAAGGTCATTGCCCTACGCCATTTGTTTTATCTATCCACACCGTTCCTTTGTCGCCAGATATAAATGTTTCAATCTATAGCTGTGTAGAATTATGGCTTCTCATATGTTAATCGTGTTACATACTGTTTTTGTATTTTATCCTCCATGAGACATTCTGAAATTTTTAAGCTATTTTCCTTGAATCTTCTGTAGAAAATTAAAGAAACCGGAGGCAAGAAGAGAAGAAAGGATGGAGACGATGACGAGGAAGAAGTTCACAAATATTTAGACCGCAAGAATGGGAAATCATTTAAAAAATCACGGAAAAGATGACCCAATCGAACCTGTTTACAAATTTTGTTTTAGCAATTTGTTTTTGTTATGATGACGTTTTTTCGAGGTAACGTATGGATATGCATATTTGATGAGAGTATTTATTTGTTTTTCTAGTTTTCAAGGTTTCTTATATCATTCGTTTCAAGGTTTCTTATATCATTCTTCTTGTGCGGCAATCTTCAACGATTGATCTACGTGATCTACTTTCTACTAGCCTGTAAGTTGTATGCCAAAGTTTTTTTTTTTGGACCAACTACTCCACATGACCATCTCCAGTACTTGTTATGGTTTTCATTTTTTCCTTCTGAAAAATGATTTGGGTTACCGGCCTGTTTCCGATCCCTTCTGTCGCCGCTGGGTCAAAACCAACTTCTGTAGTGGCTAAAGACCAGTCCAATGCGGGATTGTTAGTGTTGGTGGTAGATTGTTATGTAATGTGTTTGTATTGATTGAGAAGTTCAAGACCCAAAAGGTTTTGTTCTTTGTCCCACATTGGAGAGAAAATGAACTTTCTCTCTCCTTATAACCAAGCACATGGTACATATCATTTGAATTATTTTGAGATGTTTTGGAGAGAAGATTGGGAATGCTATTGTGCGGTGCACCGCGCGCATGTGGCGCATTGTGTTCGCTTTAGTGGGTGCACTATACGCTTGCCGCGAGCGCGTATAGTGCGTTGATTTATATATGATCTAACGGCCCATAATTTTACTATTTTTCGGAATTGTTTCTTTCAATTATTTATTTTAATGACTTTGAAAGTAATTCTGAAAAGGCACCAGACATAACAGTTATTTCTGTTTTTCTTTTGAATGGTTATGTCTCTTCATGAAGGGGTGGCTGTGGAGCTCAGATATAAGATTCCAAAATTCAGAATAAATAACCACTTGGCTTTTTCCAAATTTTGTATCTCAAAATTTTCAGTTATATACACAATTTCGAGGAGCAATTCTGAAACGAATCTTCAGAATTGCTATCTGCAGATTGTTGGTTTGAGTAATCCTGGAGGTGATTTGCCATTAACCCGGTAGCAAACTCTAGTCGAGTGGGGGCAAATATCGCCTTAAAGACAGTGTCTTTAGACGCGCCTCGGGCCATTGAATTTCTGCTTTCTTCTTCCTTTTTCTGCAACTTCTCTCCAACACGGGATCCAACAGCCTGTACTGTATTCATGTTCAAGGGCTAGAAATTGGCGTTTGATCTTGCCTTGCATAAATAATGTTAAAGAAACCACAAACTGGCAGGAGGTGAAAATGCATTGCTCTCGAACATGAACGATTTGCTGACTTTCGATTTGCAGATACGGTATAACCCAAGCTGATCAACACTGGTCCAAGATACTGCAAAACCTGGCAGGAGGTGAGCTGCTCCAAAAACGTCGGAGGGCCGGGTTTCAATGCAACTAGGTTAGCTAAACAGGTTAGGAGAGACTACACCGATTCCAGATGCAACGTGAGCAGCTGATATATGCAATGTTCATGAACATGAACGGTTTGCTGACTTTCGATTTGTAGATACGGTATAACCCAAGCTGATCAACGCTGTGGTCCAGGAGACTGCAAAACCTGGCAGGAGGTGAGCTGCTCCAAAAACGTCGGAGGGCCGGGTATCAATGCAGCTAGGTTAGCTAAACAGGTGAGGAGACTTTACACCGATTCCAGATGCAATGTACGCAGCTGATATAGGGCCTTTACTACCAAAGTAGCTCCATTTAGGAGGCAAAGAAAGGATATAGAGGCTCCTGGGGCTGGGAAAGCACTCTCCTCTGGGGAAGAGATCTGCTGAAGAGAGTCAGAAGAGGACTCAAGTGTAGCGGAAACTGAGACGAAATTAACGTTGGATCTGAAATTTGGATACCTGGAGAAGGGAAAATCCCTACACAAACCTCATGCACCTTAACCAAAGCTTCTGAGATGGTATGAATGACCTACCCCTTATGTTAACTAGCCAATTCTTCGAGCGGGAGCTCAAGTCGGAGCGTGAGAGCGGGCAAATAGTTTTAAGATCCTTGCCATCCTTTTTTGTAAGTTTAAGTAACATGGTAGCTTACTCCGTCAAAAGTAAGTACCATAAAGAGCTTTTTGGCTCTGAAGGAAGCAGCCATGGCATCTTTGTATCTAGAGCACAAAGACTTGTCCCCAAAGCTTCCATATCGGCCCTAAATGCCCCTTCCAACCGAGGTAGCTGGGACACTTACTCTAATTCTAGACACTTCCTCTCAATTTGTTCCACTTAGGAGTCTATGCCAATTGATCATTTAGCATATTACATCAACAAACAAGAAACTCATGCCTTGCAACCAAAGGGGGCTAGAATTACGATAGGAGGAAATCCAAGGGATGCACCAGGTAGTTTGTACAAACATTTGATGCTATCTCAAAATTTCAATATCATGTGTTTAAAAATCATAGATAGAATTGTTTGTGGAAAAAAAAAATGGTCCGAAACTACCAAATTTTTGTCTGACAGCTAATTGAATCATCAAACATAGTTACGCAATAATGGTTGGCCATCTGATGAAGAGGTAATGCTGTTGTACAAAATTAGCTCCATTGATGTTGAGTTACCATAGGAAAGCACCACCGACTCTGCTCCACCAGTGCATCCTAATTCTTGGAAATTTGTTTGAACTGTTGAAGACTTCTTGTTGGACATACCAATGCCTTCCAATTCAGTTGCTACCTCTTTCATAGTCGGTCTATTCTTTCCACTCAAGTTCAAGCATCGTCTTGCAAGGTTGGCAACTGCCATGAGCTCTTCCTTCGTACCCTCCTTTAAAACTCGGGGATCAAAGATTTCAAAGAGACGGTTCTCTTCTTCGGACAATAGAAAATGTGTCGCCAAACTTCTTTGCTCGTCTGTTCTGGTCATAGAAATTGGCTTTTTTCCCGTTAAGAGCTCAACAAGAACAACTCCAAAGCTATATACATCGCTTTTTTCAGTGAATTGACTTGATTGAAAGTACTCCGGATCCAGGTAGCCAAAGGTCCCTTTCACTATGGTAGTCAAGTGAGTTTGATCAATTGCAATGGACCGCGAAGTTCCAAAGTCCGACACTTTGGCTTTGCACTTGTCATCCAAAAGTATATTGGTGGACTTTATATCTCTGTGGTAGATAGGAATGGAAGTTGAGGAGTGCAAGTACGCGAGCGCTCCAGCTACCTCGGTGGCAATGCACAAGCGCATTTCCCACGAAAGAGGGAGCTCGTTGCTTTGGTCCTGAATATGTTTGAAAAGGGTTCCATTTGAGATGAATTCGTAGACTAATAGAGGAACTTCCGTCTCCAAACAGCAACCTAATAGCTTAACGACATTTCTGTGATTGAGTTCTGAAAGAATGGCAACTTCGTTAATAAACTGCTCCAGTTGGCTTTCGTCGACTTTCTTAGACTTCTTAACTGCCACGATTCGCCCATCTGTTAACATTCCTTTGTAAACGGTACCTTGGCCTCCTTGACCAAGTATGCGATTCTGGTTGAAGTTATCTGTTGCTTTCTCCAATTCTTTGGCACTGAAAAGTGTCTTCTGAATGGAGCCTTTATCCACTGATGTTTGTTGTTGTAACAGCAGACCACCATTTCGCTTGAAGAATTTTTCCTTCCGCTTCTTATTATGTATCCTCAGTATTATTTTGTATAGCCAAAAGATGCCCATTATGAGAAATAAAGCCCCCATGCTTATGCCAACACCTGCAGAAATCCAGAAAAAATGGCCAAGGTAACAAAACCTGTGTACGTACTATTATAAAAGCCCTTAATGAAATTGCCATGTGGAAATGCATAGCTGCTATAGATTCATCAATCAAATAAAAGATAACGAATTGGAGACCAACATTACCTAGAATGACATCCTTTTTGGATGATTTGGTTTGACTAGTTTGGCACCAGAAGCTGCTGTCAGTTGCATTTGGCCTGCATTTTCCTCTGCAGTTGGCGCATTCTTCAACAACTAATAACTCACAAAACAAGTTGAAGTACGTTACTTTTAGCCAAGCAAGACCAATAGTATCTACCAACCACAAACACAAAGGCAAACCATAAAAACATAAAAAGTACCGTAGCCGATGAAAGAAAAAATGTATGAACTGCAAGGACCATAACGGATAGCCAAAAGTACTGTATTTTGAGGTCACATTCCTCTGATGACAGTAGTTTTCCATCTGTCGTGAAATGCAAGTGCGAATATTATCACCCGAAAACTGTACTCTATAGACAGGAAAAGTGTACCTTGACAACCATTGGGTAAATAAGGGTTCCCTTCTTCTGCCAATTCGCATGCACATCTCCATGTCTTAATCGTGGTGTTTCCAGGAAGCCGGTACTTGGCGGTGGTAGTACCACCTCTGCAACTCTGAATATCTCCCTCTTGGAGGGTCCATCGCAACACAACCGGCACAAGACCAAGGTTTTGTAAAGAATAGCGAGGATTCGAGCTGTTATATTCCCCGATCCAATCCTCATCCACCAAAAATCCGGACAGACAATCTTGTTGTGCTGACAAATTGACATTGTACATATTGAGGAGAAATGGGATTGTGGTTTGGCAGCAATTTATTCCATAACAACCCATCACTGGCGTCGTACTATTTTCATAGCAAAATGATGAGCATCCCGCCGTTACTATCCCATCGTGGTCTAGAATCGCGTTTCCACAGCCCAACACCACGAACTTGTTGTATTCCCGGGAAAATAGAAAAGGAGTTCCTTCTAGACTCTTGTTAGTCACTGAAACTCCGTGACGGGGGGAGTTTCCGCAACCCGTAACCACCGGGTTGTTGATTATGATTGTTTGGTTTGTCAAAGACACATTCAACACTCGGAGACCGCTCGATGTTAGGTATGGTTCCGGAGGGTTGAGAGACTGGTTACAGGTTACAGCGTAACGTTGGTTTAGATAGCAATTGGATCCAATACCAAACGGGTAGGGGATGCTTACGTTTCCGCAATGATCTTGGCAACCAGGTTTTGCTAGAGATGGAGCTGCTGCTACTGCTGATGGTGGGGCTGTCATTAACCATAGAAACAAGATTAGGGGAACCATTTTGGGTACTTGATAAGTTCGCTTCTAAATCTAAAATATAGCATGCATCCTTTTCCACACATAATGTTCTACGAAGTAGTTTTTATTGACAATTATACGTGTGGAAAATATAGCATGCATCCTTTTCACTGAAAAGTTTACTTTGAAAAGTTCTCTCAATTCTGACCCGATCCACACATAATGTTCTACGAAGTCGCTTGCTCTGAAAAGTTCTCTCAATCCTTTTCACTGAAAAGTTTATTCGATTTCATGGACTTTGTTGTTAATGTTAAGCTGACCCGATCCACTTTCAGTACTTAGTTTTATATTACTTTCAATTCGGTTGGGATCTCCTATGCGAGTCCGAAATAGCGGGATTGTGGTTCGAAGTGGACGGATCTAACTGAGCGAGATAATGTTCTTTCCTTTCGAACCGCAGATCTTTCAGATTTGGCCTTGAGATCCCTCTCCATCTCCGTTGGATCCCATAAAAACCGCGACATTAATATAAAATGTCATCTTATGCGGCCCCTAGAACTGATGTCCCGTTGTATCTTCTCCACCTTGGCCTGTTACCATTTCATGTGGATTTTTAAAATCCAACAATGATAATACTTATGCTTAACGCTTTCCTTCAAAACCATGTTGTTCATGCATGTGCTTCATTTACTGTATTTTTCGTTGTAAATTATTGTTTTAGTAATAAAATTTCTCTTTAACGGAAAAAAAAAAATCTTAGTTTTCTAGCTCAAAATTACGTAGTGAGTTACAGCTAGCTCCAAACTAAAAGGGCTCGCAGGGCACCGAGTTCTAGGTTCTTTTTCTCATATAACCGGTCATTCAATGGGTTATTCATAGCATTATTATCCCTTCCCTGTTTATCACGGTTTGGTTATTCGTAGGTTTGGACCCAAGAAGTACAACGGAGAATAAAACAAAAAAATGGACGTCAAACGCATAAAAATCTGGAAGGTTCATGTTCATATAAAATATAAAAAATCAAAAATGTTAAATTTAAAAGTTGTTTATCAATGCTTCCCAAAAAATAGAAACATACTACATCTTCAAAGAGTAACTTTTCTAAAGTGCATAATCACTTTCAAGACTTTAAAAGTAAACTCGATGTTCTTTACTGTAAGAAAAAGTCATAAATGATCAAGCTTATAGTAAACGCTTCCAAAATATCTTCTCAATGTGCACAAACAAAAAAATCCAGGAGAAAATCATTATTCATCTTGTTTTGGAAATGAGTTTTGACCATCTTCATAGCCGAGAATGCTCGTTCCTTTCTTGCAGTATCACTCACTTTGAGTGATAATTACATACTCCATCCGTTTCAATTTGATTGTTCTATTTTGACTTGACACATATTACATACACACACACATTGTGTGTTTTTATTTTATCCAGAGAGAGAGAGAGAGAGAGAGAGAGAGAACAAATGTAAAAAAGTAAAGATGAAAAAACACGTACAGAATCTTCCCCAATCTGAAAAGTAAGCAATTCTTTTAGGCATAGCTCAAAAACAAAAATTGATCAATTAAAGTGAGACCAAATGAGTAATAGTTTCATTATTCATAATAATTTATTTAACTTAGAAACACTAGTCAACAAGAAATCACGAACTAGAAAAGTAAGCGGGGATGTTCCTGATACTCCCGAAGAGAAGAGGAAGTGAGTTAGACAAGGATCCTTAGTAAAAATGAGAGAGGCCACTTGAACCTCGCTACATAATTGAAGTTACCACTCCCTCTCATTTCAAATCTTTGGTACTATTCAAAAGAGGTAAACACGACGGAAAATTTTCCAGTTTGTCTTTAGTTAAATTTGCTAGTCAAATCAAACCTTGATAAAAGAAAAAAACTGTGTCAAATGTTCCCGGAGTTTTGACAAGTAGGAGTGATGCGTACTTGACACTTTCCAAGATGTTGGCCCTTCAAAAGAATTTGTTGGTATTTTGACCGTGTCGTCTTCCAGTACTTTGGCCTAGCATGGTCGTCTGACTTCTCAAGTCACCGTACACGTCGTTAAGGCTTTCCCAAGAGAACCGGGGGGGGGGGGGGGGGGGGGGGGAATGTTTATATTGGAATTTTATAATGAGGGCAAAAAAGATATTTTTTTTTATACTTTTATCATTTTAAGTATTCATTTTAAATAGAAAATTCAAATAGTGATGAAAAAAGAAAAAAACACCTTAGAGGTGTTTTCACCCTTTTTCGTTTTTTTCGAGACAATCGAATCCGTGTCAAGAGAAAGTCACCCACGTCACTGTTTACCCTTTTTATTTTTTCAATCTTTCTCCATCGTTATAGAGGAAAGGCAGACCCTTTCTCTCTCTCTTCAATTTCTCTTTAATTTTTAGATCCATTGCCTGGATCTGAAAAATTCCGTCCCACCCATCCCTTCAAGCTGCCTGTCGAGGTCTCGCTGGAGATAAAGGAAATGAAATTGTTGATGGCGGTGACCAGCTACAGATCTGCTTTTTTGCTCGTACATCGGGCAAGTCGCCCTGCCGAAGAATGTAAATTCCTTACTTCTCACTCGCGCAGCTAGTCAAAACAGGGAAACAAAGGCATGCCTGCCTCAACTTCTTCCTTTTCTGATTGTCAGCTTGTACTCGTTCATTAACTAGACATCGAGGTCTCGTCGGAATCATCCAAGGGACGCTGGTTTTGCATTCAAGGGAGGCTGGTTTTGCAAATGATTGCAAAAGTTAGGCATTTTCGTGTAAGTGGTTTTTGATGCATTCAAAGGAGGCTGGGTCATAGCGGAGGAGGTGGGTGATGATAGATTTGCTTGAGCAAATATGGTTGGTTCCGTTGGACATTTTTTTTTTTTAGGGGAGTTGAAATCGTCCTCTGTGCTTTGAGCGCAGGTTCAATTCCCTTCATTTGCCCAAAATAAATGATTGGTGATTTGGGAATCCTGCTGGGAAAAAGAAAGGGATGGGCCTCCAGCAAGCAAGAATGGTGGTAAAGGTAATACCGGAAAAAATGGTGGTAACAGTAATGAAAACCGAAATAAAAATGGTAAACATACAAAAACAACTAAGAAAGGTAGACACAAAAAAAGTGATGAAAATTATAAAAGCACACAAACATAATTTGTGATTGAATCCGAAAATATTGAAAACGAAAACATAATACAGATACACAAAACGAAAAGTGTAAACGTACATACCCTCAATCTCTCTGAATGAAGGGCGGCTATTACATACATGACCACGTTAAATCTACAAGAGCAAAGACTGTTTGATAATTACTCGGTTTCAGATAAAGGAAAGGTCACGCGTCTCGTAGAACACGTTGCAAGTTCAATTCAAAATAGGGATTAATGTAAACAATAAGTTAAAAGCATGCTCCAAGTCTTAGCAATGCTAGACTAACGAGATCAAAGATACATGATTTTGCTCAAGCATAAAGTTTATAAATGATTTATCAGAAAGCCCCGCCAGTACCCTTTATGAAACTAGCACAGTTTTTCTAATGTCTATCTGGCCAATTTGGTCTAGCATGGCTTGCTGGGTCTATAACTTCTCAATTCACCACGTCACAAATATATATATATATATATATATATATATATATATATATATGTATGTACATATATATATATATATGTATGTATATCAGCTCAAATAAGGTAAGGTTTCCCCAAAAGACTCAGTCGTTCTGAACGAAGGGAGGTTATTACATGACTGTCAAATCAACAAGGACAACGACTGTTTGAACAAAGGAAAGGCCACACGTCGGGCATTAAAGTATTAACCACTAACATCCCATAGAAAGTAAGGTCATGCTTTGCATGTAGCAATGCTAGACTAGCCAAATTTAAGACCTACGATTTTGCTCAAAGTAAACAGTCTATCTTATCTTAGCTGATTAAACCCTAGTTTACCCCTACAAATACTCATTGTGTGTTTGATTTGGGTTAATTGCTATTCCGTGATTTGGAATGTTGATCGATCACAATAAATTTGATCTTTAAAACACAGAGAAGATAATGTTCTCTTTTCAATGCTTTCTTTACATGTGGCTTGACTACGAGTAGGATTGGATAAAATACGAGTGAATTACCTTAATTTGTTTGTGTTGAAAAGGTAAAAAACTAATAGAAATGAAGAAGAGACGAAAAAGGGCAGGATAGGTGCCTAACAGCCTCTCATCGTATAACTTATCCCCGAACCCATTCTTTTGTTTTCAATAGGGTAGTAATTTTGAGGACATTTTTAGGATCATTTTTAAGTTTTTCTTATTTTTTCATATTTAATTAAATAAGATGTCGGCACCCTATTTTAAGATGCCTGTTTTCAATCCCTGGATCCCCTTTCTGCTGCGGCTGGGTCAAAACTAACTTTTGAAGGCTAAGTACTAGTACTATGCTGGGTCCATCAGCCTGTACTGTTTTCATGGTCAAGGGCTAGAAAATTGGCGTTCTTTAGTTCCTTTTATATAGATCTCAAAGAAACCACAAACTTCACTACATAAAGATGGCACAGGCTGCGGGTTAAAATGGGTACCGGAAAATCATTTTCAATTGCCAGCCAAAGAAAGTTTGCAGGCGGAATGCTATGGCATTAGCTCCAAAGCATCCTTTGTTAATATATATTTTTTCGTGTCAAGCTTCCTACCATCATGGGATCGAGCATTTTTTTTTTTTTGACCTAACTCCTATGCAAGTTCCCTTTATGTCTAAGGCTGGTAGATACTCGGGCTACCATCTCAACGGAGTCTACGTTTAGAAAGCAAAGAAAGGATGTAGAAGCTCATGGGGCTGGGGAAGTACTCTCTTGTAGGGAAGAGATCTGCTGGAGAGAGTCAGGAAAGGACTCTGGTGCAGAGGAAATTAGCATTGGGTCTGAAATTTGAATACCTGGAGCGAGGAAAATTCCTAAACCAACCTCATGCATCTTAACGAATGTTTCTGAGATACTATAACGACCTACCCCTTATGTTACAGATTATAAGCTAAGTCAACAGTTCTTCGAGCGAGAGCTCAAGTCGGAGCTTGAGAGCGCGCAAAGGTTTAAGATCCTTGCCAATCCCCTTTGTAACTCCAAGTGTAGTATGGATAACTGGGGATACTAACATGGAAGATTACTCCGCAAAAGTAGATACCATAAAGAGCTATTTGGCTCTGAATGAAGCAGCCATGGCAGCGTGGTAACTGGAGCACAAAGACTTATCCTCAAGTCAAATCCCCAAGCTCCCATAACGGCTGTAAATGGCCCCTCCATTCAAGGTAGCTGGACAATTGATCCCTGATTCTTGACACTTTCTCCATTTGTTCCAATTAGGAGTCTATCCCCGATCACTTTGTTAGAAGAAAAGCGAATTGATCATTTCGCATAATACATTGAAAAACAAGAAATTCATGCATTGCAACCAAAGGTGGTGGAACTACAGTAGGAGTAAATCCAGGCTATGCATCAGGTAGTTTGTACAAACATCGGATGCTACAACAAAAGTTCAATATTACGTGTTCAAAGAATTGTTTGTGAAAAAAAAAATAGCCGGAAACCACCACATTTTTGACTAACAGTTAACTGAATCATCAAACATTGTTACACACTGATGGTTGGCCATCCGATGAAGAGGTAATGCTGTTGTAGAAGTTTAGGTCCATTGATGTGGAGTCACTATCTGAAAACACCACTGACTCTGCTCCACCAGTGCATCCTAATTCTTGGAAATTTGTTTGAACTGCAGAAGACTGGTTGTTAGACCTACCGATGCCTTCCACTTTGGTTGTTACTTCTTGGAAATTTGTTTGAACTGTTGAAGACTTGTTAGACGTACCAATGCCTTCCAATTCAGTTGCTACCTCTTTCATAGTCGGCCTATACTTTCCATTCAAGTTCAAGCATCGTCTTGCAAGGTTAGCAACTGCAACGAGCTCTTCCTTCGTACCCTCGTTCAAAACTCGGGGATCAATGATTTCAAAGAGATGGTTCTCTTCTTCGGATAAAAGAAAATGTGTCGCCAAACTTCTTTGCGCGCTTGTTCTGGTCATAGAAATTGGTTTTTCTCCCGTTAAGAGCTCAACAAGAACAACTCCAAAGCTGTAAACGTCACTTTTTTCAGTGAATTGACTCGACTGAAAGTACTCGGGATCTAGGTAGCCAAAGGTCCCTTTCACTAAGGTAGTCAGGTGAGTTTGATCAATTGCAATGGACCTTGAAGTTCCAAAGTCTGAAACTTTGGCCCGGTACTTGTCTGTTGAGATATAATGTGTTGTCATTGGTTTGTGTTGCTAGTTTTGTTAACTATGGTTGTCTTTGTGTAACTACTAACTTGAGTTAGCTTATGTCTTGCATGTAGGCCACTTGTTAGCTTACTAATAGTGTATGGGAGAGGCTTTAGTATGAGTAATCTGCTGAAATGAGTGTGAACGTGAGAAAAAGGGAATTGTGTTCTAGTGAAAAATCAACTCAATTTCTCCTCTATTTTCCCCCTGTTTTTGCCCTGTAAGCTGCTGAAAGTGCAGACCTGTTTTTGCCTCCATAATATATCAGTTGTTTGAGTGTTATCAAGTTGAACAAGCCTAGAACAAGCCAATATTTTCTGGTATCAGAGCCAGGTTCATAGAAGTAGTTTGGGTGCGACAAATCGAAGCCGAAATCAGCCATTGTGAAGATATCTACTCATGGCAAATACAAGCGGGTCATAACCTGTTTTTGTACCCGAGTTTGATGGTGAAAATTATGACTTTTGGTATGTGAAAATGAAGACCATTTTCAGATCTATGGGGCTTTGGGATTTGGTAGAAAATGGGTATACTGAACCCGAATCGGTAGAGAGTTTATCCGCTGCTCAAAAGAAGCAATTGGAGGAAGTTAGACAAAGAGATGCAAATGCACTTTCTACAATTCAAAGAGGATTGGCCAAATCCATTTTTCCAAGAATCATTAGGGCTACAACAGCAAAGGAGGCTTGGGATATTCTTGAAGATGAGTACCATGGAGATGCAAAGGTAAGAGCTATAAATCTTTTAACTCTTAGAAGAGATCTTGAAAATATGAAAATGAAGGAAAGTGAAACATTGACCAAGTTTTTTACAAGATTTGTGGATTTAGTTAATCAAATGAAGACACATGGTGAAGAAATTAGTGATAGAAGAATGGTTGAAAAAATTCTGATTTGTTTGCCGGAAAGATTTGACCCTAAAGTGGCTGTTATTGAAGAAACAAGAGATATTGAGAAGTTGTGTGTTCAAGATTTAATAGCCTCAATGAAATCTTATGAGCAAAGGTTGTTACGTCACTTCGATAAAGCAATTGAGAGTGCTTTTCAATCTAAGGTCAATATGAATCCCACAAATGAAGTAAAGAAGTTTTCAAATCAAGAACAAGGAAGAAGCAATCAAACCCCAAGAAGTTCCTTTCGAGGAGGATTTGCAAGGGGAAGAGGAAGAAATGGAAATGAAAGAGGAGGATTTGGAAAAGGAAGGGGAAGGGGAAGAGGCAAAAATCATTTTGATAGAAATGCTAATGGTGAAGGTAATTCAAGGAAGTGTCACATTTGTGAAAAGGACAATCATTTGGCAAAAGATTGTTGGTTCAAAGGAAAGCCATGATGTCATAATTGTGGTGGATTTGGGCATTTAAAAAAGGATTGTAGAGCGACAAATAATCAGCAAGCAAAGTGTGCCGAAGAAAGAGGTGATGAAGAGAACTTGTTCTATGCTTGTCAAAGCATTATGGAGCATAAAAATGATGTTTGGTTTTTGGACAGTGGCTGTAGCAATCATATGGCAGCCAATAAGAATGTTTTTTTGGACATGGACAGCACTTTTAAGTCCCACGTGAAGCTGGGAAATGGTGCTTTGGTTGAAGCAAAAGGCAAAGGAACTATTGGCGTTCAAACTAATGATGGTAGTAGATTTATTAGGGATGTTCTACTTGTTCCGGAGCTTGATCAAAATCTGTTGAGTGTTGGACAGCTTTTGGAGCATGGTTACAAGTTGGATTTTCTTGGAGATGGATGCATTATTTATGATAATGGGAAGCCGAGAAAGGTTGTGAAGAAGATAAAAATGCAAAGTAATAGAAGCTTTCCATTTACTTTAAAGTATTGCTTTGAAGGTGGAAATCAAGGATGAGTCATGGTTATGGCATAGACGATTGGGGCACTTGAATTTTCAAGGACTCAAGTTGTTGTCTCAAAAGGGAATGGTCCAAGGTTTGCCTACCATTGAAGATAAGAATGATGTTTGTGAAGGATGTGCTCTCGGGAAGCATCATCGCCAACCTTTCCCAAAAGAGGTGGCATGGAGGGCTAAAGAGAAATTGGAGTTGGTGCATACAGATGTGTGTGGACCTATGCGCACTCCCTCTCATTCCCAAAATAGGTACCTTATCTTGTTTATTGATGATTATACTCGCATGACGTGGATCTATTTTATGAGACAAAAATCTGAAGTTTTTGGCATTTTTAAGAAATTCAAATGTCTTGTTGAAAAGCAAAGTGGTTGCTTTATAAAGAAATTGAGAAGTGATAGGGGAAATGAGTATAATTCAAGTGAGTTTGATAAATTTTGTGAAGATGAAGGAGTAGAAAGATAGCTCACGGTTGGGTATACACCACAACAAAATGGAGTTTCGGAGAGGAAGAACCAAACCGTCTTGGAAATGGCTAAATCCATGATTTATGAGAAAGGATTACCAAAAAAGTTTTGGGCCGAAGCTTCTTATACGGCTGTGTATTTGATTAATAGGTCTCCAACAAAGGCCTTGTGTAACAAGACTCCATTTGAAGCTTGGAGTGAGAGAAAGCCTTCGGTAAGACATCTTAAAGTTTTTGGTTGCATATGTTATGCACGAGTTCCAAAAGAAAGAAGATACAAGTTGGATGAAACAAGCGAGAAATGCATCTTTGTTGGGTATAGCTTGAAATCAAAAGGCTATAGGTTGTATAGCTTGAAGAGCAACAAGATTGTTATAAGTCGAGATGTCTTATTTGATGAAAATGCACGTTGGAATTGGGAGGACAACAGCATTGAGAAAAAAAAGGCTGCCAAGTGAAGTTTGTGAACCAATTTCAGGCCATGAAGAGGAATGAGATAATGAAATAAATGAAGAGGAGACAAGTGGAGACTCGCCAAGATCATCAAGTTCAAATTCAAGCTCAAACACCTTATCCCCAAGCTCTACTCCTAGAAAATTAAGGAGTTTGAGTGACATTTATCAAACTTGCAATTTCTGTGTCATTGAACCTGAAAGCTTTGAAGAAGCTGTGAAGGAGGAAGCTTGGAGAAATGCTATGGAAGAAGAAATTGTTGTGATTAAAAAGAATAAAACATAGGAGTTAGTTGAAAGACCTTTACACAAGGAAATCATTGGTGTGAAGTGGGTGTATAAGGTGAAATACAACTCGGATGGCTCGGTGCAAAGAAACAAAGCAAGGTTGGTTGCAAAGGGATATTTACAACAGTCCGGAGTTGACTTTGAAGAGACATTTGCTCCGGTTGCTCGTTTGGATACGGTAAGAACTCTCATCGCTTTAGCGGCTCAAAAGGGTTGGTTGTTGTACCAACTTGATGTCAAATCTGCATTTTTGAATGGTGAATTGAATGAAGAGGTTTATGTTGAGCAACCTCAAGGTTTCGTGGCGAAAGGTGGAGAAAATAAGGTGTGCAAATTGAAAAAGGCGTTGTATGGACTAAAGCAAGCTTCGAGAGCTTGGTATAGTCAAATTGATGGCTACTTCCATGAGAAAGGTTTTGAGAAAAGCAAAAGTGAGCCAACTTTGTACGTGAAGAAAGAAGGGGCATCAAGTATTCTTATTGTTGCACTTTATGTTGATGATTTGCTATTTACCGGAAACAGTGGAAAAATGATGAAAGAGTTCAAAAGGGAAATGATGTCACGGTATGAAATGAGTGACATGGGGCTGCTTCATCATTTTCTTGGCATGGAGATTTCGCAAGATGAGAATTGTGTGTTCATTTCTCAAAAGAAATATGCTGAAAATATATTGAAGAAGTTTAGTATGTATGGTTGCAATCCGAAGGACACACCACTTGTAGTGAATCAGAAATTGAAAAAGGAAGATGGTGGAAGGAAAGTTGATGCAAGAGTCTATAGAAGTTTGGTTGGAAACTTGTTATACCTCACGGCAACAAGGCCCGACATCATGTTTGCAACAAGTTTGCTATCAAGATTTATGCACAACCCCAGCCATTTTCACTTGGGAGCAGTGAAAAGGGTGCTAAGATACATTCAAGGCACGATTGATCATGGAATCAAGTATTCCAAAAATTCAGATTTGAAGTTGTTTGGCTTTTGTGATAGCGATTGGGGTGGTTGTGTGGATGACATGAAGAGCACTTCGGGCTACTATTTTTCACTTGGATCCAAGATGTTTTCATGGGTGTCAAAGAAGCAACAATCGGTTGCTCAATCCTCTGCAGAAGCTGAGTATGTTTCAGCATCATTGGCCACTTCTCAAGCTATTTGGTTGCGGAGAATTTTAGAGGATGTTGGAGAGAAGCAAGAAGGAAGCACAGAGCTATTTTGTGACAATAAATCAGCCATAGCTATGGCGAAGAACCCAGTGTACCACAGTCGAACAAGACACATTGCTATCAAACACCACTTCATAAGAGAAGCAATTGATGATGGAGAAATTAAACTCGAGTTTTGTAGATCGGAGGAGCAAGTGGCTGACATTTTCACCAAGGCACTTCCAAGAGAAAAGTTCCAAAAATTTAGATAAGCGCTTGGAGTCAAAGGACAACGCATTAAGGGGGAGAATGTTGAGATATAATGTGTTGTCATTGGTTTGTGTTGATAGTTTTGTTAACTATGGTTGTCTTTGTGTAACTACTAACTTGAGTTAGCTTATGTCTTGCATGTAGGCCACTTGTTAGCTTACTAATAGTGTATGGGAGAGGCTTTAGTATGAGTAGTCTGCTGAAATGAGTCTGAACGTGAGAAAAAGGGAGTTGTGTTCTAGTGAAAAATCAACTCAGTTTCTCCTCTATTTTTCCCCTGTAAGCTGCTGAAAGTGCAGACCTGTTTTTGCCTCCATAATATCAGTTGTTTGAGTGTTATTAAGCTGAACAAGCCTAGAACAAGCCAACATTGTCATCCAAAAGTATATTGGTCGACTTGATATCTCTGTTCTGGATAGGAATGGAAGTTGATGAGTGCAAGTACGCAAGCGCTCCTGCTACCTCGGTGGCAATGCGCAGGCGCATTTCCCATGAGAGAAGGAACTCGTTACTTTGGTCGTGGATGTGTTTGAAAAGCATTCCATTTGAGATGAAGTCATAGACTAGTAGAGGTAATTCCGTCTCCAAACAACATCCTAATAGCTTAACAACATTTCTGTGATTGAGTTGTGAAAGAATGGCAACTTCATTAATAAACTGCTCTAGTTGGCTTTCGTCGACTATCTTAGACTTCTTCACTGCCACAATTTGTCCATCAGTCAACATTACTTTATAGACTGTACCTCGGCCTCCCCGGCCAAGTATACGATTCTGATTGAACTTATCTGTGGCTTTCTCTAATTCTTTGGTACTGAAAAGTGTCTTTTCAATGGAACCTTTATCCCCTGATGTTTGTTGTTGTAACAGCAGACCACCATTTCGCTTAAAGAATTCTTCTTTACGCTTCTTATTCTTGATCTTCAGTACCATTGTACATAACCCAAAGATGCCTATTATGAGAAATAAAGCCCCCATGCTTATGCCAACAGCTGCGTATATCCAGAAAATATGGCCCAGGGCGGTCAAGCTCAGTGTGCTAACAAAACCCGTGTACTTTTACAAGAGCCCTTGATGAAATTGTCATCTCGGAAGATGATAAATTGCAGAATAACTTTACCTAGAATGAATTATCTCCTATGGAGTCACTATCTGAAAACACCACTGACTCTGCTCCACCAGTTCATCCTAATTCTTGGAAATTTGTTTGAACTGCAGAAGACTGGTTGTTAGACCTACCGATGCCTTCCACTTTGGTTGTTACTTCTTGGAAATTTATATTAGAAATCAATACATTTCCTCCATCGATACCCTTACACAACTATTCTTGCCTTGTATTTCTTTGTTCCTTTAGCTTCATTTTTAATCATGTATACCCATTTATTGTAAAGAATACCCTTACCTGGAGGGAGCTTTACAGAATTGCAAGTTTGGTTTTGCTCAACTAAAGCCATCCTTCGCGGCTTGTTCCACTGTAACTTGGATTCATCTTGTATCGCTTCTTGATAACATTTTGGCTCACCAGAATCAGTATACAAGATATAATTGAGAGGAAGACAAAGTTTATCAGGAGATTTCCTTACCAGACTACTTCTTTTGAGGTTAGGAGTTTAAGGCACCTGTTGTTGATCACAAGCTCCAATTTCAGTATTAGTTGTCTCATCAAGGACTTTTTGATTTTCTGTCTTGGGTGACTGTTCATCTTCTGACTCATCAAGTTCCATGTATTCCGTGTTATTCTTTGCAATTCCATGTTTTTGTAACCTGTGCTTATATAACTGTGATTCATCGAATATGACATCTCTATACCTCATGATTTTGTTATGTTCATATAGTCCCACAAACCATAACCATATTCATCACCTCTATATCCAATATGTACACACTTTAGAGGTTTAGACCTTCTTTCCTATTTACCAATATGAGCACAAGCAATACATAAAAAAACTCTCAGAAAATAATAATTTACTAATTTACCTGACCATTATTCTTCTGGAATACCACCATTGAGAGCACTCACTAGACTTCTATTAATAATTAGGCAGTATCAGCAGTTGCTGCTAAGAACTGTAGAGGTAAATTATGGTGTATCCTCATGACCTTGCTCGTTCCATGATGGTTCTATTCATCCTCTCTACCAAGCCATTTTCCTAAGGTGTCTTCTTAACAGTCCTTATCAAGCTGAAAGCATTGTTGGATAGTATTCTTGGAACCCTTCATCGAAATTCTCACTCCCAGTATAATTTTAGGCATTTTTCTCTTATTCCCTGTTTCATTCTCAACAAGAGCTTTCCACTTCTTAAAAATGTGATAAATATCTGACTTCTAACTGATGGCATCTATCCAGGTCTTTCCACTAGCATTATTAATAAAAGAAACAAAGTAGAAATTACCTCCAAAAAACTTTAATGTAGTAGGCCCGCAAACATCCATTTGAACTAACTACAGTCTTTCTGTCCTTTTCTATTTACCATCCTTCTGAAAGCTGGTCTACTTTTTCTTTCCATAAACACCACCTTTGCAGAAATCCAACTGAATATTCTTCATTCCTGACAATGCAATGCATTCTTTGAGTATAGAATTCTCATACCAATCCTACTCAAATGTTCTAATCTGTGATGCCATAATATGGTCCTCTGATTTTGCATAGAAGCCAAAGAGATTGAGTAGTTATAGGTACCTGAAAGAGTATATGGGGTTCCTATTCTTTCACATCTTGCTGCCACAAGCAACCCTTTGTCACCATCTACTTATTTTCACCAAATGTCATAAAATAGCTTTCACAGACCAACCCGCTAATGGATATACTTTCTTCTACAGTTCTAGAATATGTCTAAAATCCTTCAAAACCAGAGTTCCTCCAATAGATGGTTTAATTGCAACTTTTTTCTTTCCACCATTGTTACACGAATATCCATTCCCGATAGTCACATGTACATAATCACTATGAACATAATCACAGAAACAATTCGTATGACGTGTACAATGAATCGAGACTCGTGGGTGAACATAATCACTATATGTGAACATGCTTCGGATTTGTAATGACATGGGTGGTTAAATTTCATGATTATCCAACATCGGAGGTCTAAATTAAATTGACATATAAGTCATAAAATAATTGTATTTACAAAGTTATTTCTGTTGGGGATTTCTGTACTAAGATATTTGTGCATGCGTCTTCCCAAGTAGGTAGACGAACCTCTCTGAATCCTGTTTGCTTCTATCTATCAAAATATAGGATGTAATTATAACCATAACAATGTTCTAATGAAACCATTAGCATGAAATCTGAAAGAAAGACTTATGAATCTTAGTTTGACTTCCGCAATCTTATTAGAGAAAAAAGTAGTCTTCAATCCAGCAATTTAATTAAAAACCTTCTTTCTTAAGTGCTTTCTCAGTATTTTCCTCCCGAGAGTCATGATTTAGTAGATATATTCTCCAAATTATGTCAACTGGTTTGCACCAAAAGTATCATGTTTCTAAGTGTTTTGAGCCCTTTTTACGTTACATTCTTACTTGTATACGCTATTCCTTTCGTAAATTAAAGTTTCACATTTGAGACTTTTCGATTACATTGTTATGTACAATAATAATATGACTTACCTCAAGACGAAGGAGATTCATCATCATTTGAGGTAATTGCTCTTGGCCCTTCTATCTTTATATGAACACGCTAGAAAACGTGTTAAAGACTTACCCATAGAAAGCGAGTCACTAGCAAAACGAAAAAAGAAATCAATCTAGATGCTTAACATCTGAACCCAAGTATTATACATGACATTTAGTCCTTACACATTTAATGAGTTAATTTTACGTGAGACCTTTGCTACGTCAACAACATGAGCGAGCTCGACTATATTATACTAATGGGAACAATAGCATTCTGAAAGAAAAGGCCGTTGCAACTGATGGCACAGGAAAATTAGCCTCAGAAAGTGAGAAAGCTTAAGCATTGTTACCACGTATTTGTTCAACTGTCCAAAAGAAAACAAAATGACAATACAACAATAGGAAAAAATTTGGCTGTTACCGGGTTGGAGGAATCTTTTTCCTATCCCCTATATAGCGACAATCAATAGTCTCTAAATATTTTTAGTGAGGCTAAGAAAGTGCTACTCATGATTGTTGTTGATAGTGTTAGAAGAAAAGTCACTAAAAATATTTAGCGACTGTTAATTGTTACAATATATACGGTTGAAAGAAAATTCCTACAATCCGGATAGGAACTAAAATTTGTTAATAATAATAAGAAGCAAGTCCATTACGTCTCTCACGTGGTACTAAATTAAACTGTAGCTTATCCACACTGTGCGTATAAGTATGTTCACGAGTCGTTAGAGTTTATGCCCTCCATACTTCTTGTCCCTGCTTAAACCACCTTAGAAGACCAGATTGCCTCTCTCCTTTAGCTCTCTGTTTAAAAAATCTATGTGGGAACAAGGTGGTCCTTCCCGGAGACAAGATGGTTCAAACTTCACGCGTAAGATTAGTGTGCTATTGGTTGACCATAACAAGGACTGGCTCATTTCTACTGCTAACGTGCTCCATGCTTTCGCATATAAAGGTACACACAACATCAGCCTGTAGAGTCTTTCACTTCTGTTCAATGATTCGTTTGCATTGCATCATTTTTTAAGATGTCACTAATCATAATTCGTTTTCAGTAGATTTTTGTCTCATTTTCACGTGAAGAAGTTTGGGCTAATTATACCTATGTCCCTGAGGTTATGATGTAATTACAGTCAAGGACAATAAGTTTCAAAATGTAACATTCGTGTCCATCCGTTAGGGTTCCGTCCAAAAAGTGTATAAAAATCATTACGTATTTCCAAAATAACAATACTGCCCTTATACTGTATATATTTAAAATTAAGATTGCAACCCTAATTTGACAAATTAGGGTTCAAACCCTAACTCTCTTTCTCTCCAACTCTCTCATCCCCCCTGCCCCACCCTCCCCCACGTCGTAGCAGCCCCCCGTCTCTCTCCTCTCACTCTTCATCTGCCTGAGTGTGTGGTGACGCCTCAGTCTTAGTTGTGGTGGTCAACATACCATGGTGGTTGTAAAACGCCGAATCTGCTCATGCCGTTCTAGGACCATTTTTTCGGCATGCGTGTTTGCAGGTGTATGGTCAACCGCGGGTTAGATCGATCTGGTCAGTGACGGGTGGATCTAATTGGTTGGGCCACGATGGGGGCTATGGTGGCAGGGGGAGGTGTGAAATGGGTTGACGAGGGGATGGGTGGAGGCGACTGGGGACTGCGACGAGGCGGGGGAGGATGGGGGCAGGGGGATGGTTAAGCGACAGGGTAGGGAGGATGGTGGGGGGACGAGGGGCCGGGGTGGGGCAATGGCGGCAGGTTGGGGGGGACAGTAGGGGCGGCAGCGGCGGTATGGGAGAAGTTGGACGGAGAGAGAAAGAGAGAATTATGCAATCTGTTTCCACAAAAAAAAAGAATTGCAACCAAACCAAGAATAAAAATGCAAATTTGAAAAAAAAGGTTTAAATCTATAATTTGAAAAAAAAAAGGGTTTAATTGTTGTTAGAGATATCCTATTTTAGAAATTAGGGTTAGATCAACCCAAATTTTAAAGACAGAAATAAATTAGGGTTTTAACCCAAATGGCATTTGAGAGTTACATTACAAACTGATAGGTATTTTGGTCATTTTATCTAAACCATTATGTATTTTGGTATTTTCGTTTGGTCAACGGACACAAGTGTAATTTGTCCAAACTACTGTCCTTGAGTGTAATATCACCTTAACCTCTGGGATACTGCTATAATTAGCCCAAGAAGTTTTAGAGGTAAAACCGTTTCTTCAAGATCTATTTGATTTTAGTTATAAAACTTTAGATGAGTTGATAATTAGAACCCTAGGATTTCAAAAGATAAGCCTTTCCTATTCTTGCTCTGTGTTTTATTTAATCTAAAACTTTATTACTGTCACATATCTCTGATTTTCTTATTTTTCTATTATGAATACTTCCATTTTAGGAGTTTTCCATACATCATTTGCTGGATAAACTATTTTTCTTTCACCTTTTTAACCTAACACAAATTAGACTGGTGGTTATATACTTCCTAAATAGAAACAGTGACTATTTTCTCTAAATGTTGTTTCTTAGTTACTCCCTCATCAGCTTCTCTCTTTCTCCTATTGGTTTTTCTTGCTGTGTGTACATTTGCTCGGGGCTTTTACTGTCTGAAAATGCTGCAAAACGCCTTTGTTGTTTCGAATACATTATTTCCATTTATAATGATATCTAGATGGATACATCTCATATTCAAAGTCTTTCATTTCATTTTATGGTCGCCTAGGGTGATCTGACTCTTATTTAAGGTTTACTTCAAACTCGTGATCGACATAAAGTTATTTTCTACCCAGATTTTGCTTCCTTCTTGTATTTTTGTCGACAATCTTTTTTTATCCATTATTTCTTTGTTTATATGTACATGCACATGGCTTTTGTATTTCGACGTGCTATAGAACAATTCAGTTCATTATCACCATGTATGACAATGCTCAACATAATATGTCTCATCTCACAAAATTATTGTTTGCTACTTCATCGTGATTGCATGAGGGAGATTCCACTCTAAATCATAGTCTTACTCAAGTTCGTTCTTGTGCCACTCTAAATTGTCGTTTATTCAAGTTAATTCCGAAACTACGGTTGATTTATTAAGTCAGAATGGTGTGTTGGTTCATGTATGTTCTTTCTCTACATGCATTAACATCACCAAACATAGTTTTGCACAACTCATTTATCTATAGACACATTTACACGACTAATGCTCCATTTAGGAAAATACTTCGGCTTTAGTTTTATACTGCGATGGAACTTTACATTTGAGGAAATGGGTAAATGTGGTTTCCCCTTATTCAACCTGTTGATATCTGTATTACTAATAATACTACTCTTAGAGTTGATATTTGAAATGTGTTGGCCTCTAATTGCGTTTGTGGATGATTTCCTGCTTCTATACTACAAATGCACAAAACTTTTCATTGCATTGGATGTGGTAAGTTGCACTTTATTTTGGATTTCATAACGAATGTTGTTACAATTCTCCACAAAGCCAATGAATTAAATGCTTTTATTTATTTTTTTTTCTTTTTGCTTTCGATTAGTTTTTGATGGTCAAAAACCCTATATCTTTCCTCTTGTCTACACGTACTTTTGTCGCAATATTCCTTTCTAAACACACATAATTAAAGACACTGAACATATAAAGCGCACACACGTGTGGGGGGGTGTGGGTGTGTGTGAATATTTGTTTGTCATATACACTTGGTTATTCAATTTATTAATGTTTCTACATATCGTAAAATGGGTCTGTGTTCGGTCTTAATGACCCTGTTATTTACAATATTCTGTTTATTTTTTCTTTCTTTTTTCTACAAATGATAATTGTTGACTTCAATGCTTTATTGCGTTGTCATTGGCTAATAGTGGAAATTTTCATTTTAGAACCTGACTCATCCATAACTATAGAAGGTACTCTAAGAAATTTTAAAACATCATGTTTTTTCTTTGAATGGTTTCATATGAATGAACAATTTATTTGTGTTCTAGAGATCAGGCATTTTCCTCATTAGTAATTACCGCTAGACTCTAAAAAACATAGTTGTGGGAACTCATTAGTTTAAAGCGCTTATAGTGGTGTTTTAACTATATGAGGTTAAACCAAAGAATGGCTCATCTTCTTTTCTTCTTTCATAGTAGAGGTCTAACCATCTCCCCTCTACAACTTAAAGAGAGTACTAGCATTAGTTCGGCATGCGATTTGATAGTGATTTTTATCAATGATGATGAGTTGGGGTGACTAGTTTTAGAGAGTTATAAAAATTGAAGGAGAAGTCGCACGATGGTACTTGATTGTAAGATCTGTGTCCACTACGATAAGTGGTGAAGATCTAACAAAAGATATATAAGTACTTGGAGGAATATGTATGAAATTTTTGGATTTTTGTGGCTTAAGAGTGTAAAACTAGTAAGGACGTGAGGAAGTATATCTGAGTTAAAGTTGGTGGCGGTGGCGGGTTGGGGTTGTTGGGGGGTGGGGGGCGACTTGTGGCGTTGGCATAAGGTTGAGCAGTCTCTAAACAATTGGTGTGATTAGAGAAGATGGCGATCGGCCAAGGAAACACTTTTTCAGTACCATCATTATGAAGTTATAATGTCGTTTCCATACTTATTAAGAGAGACTTTTTTCCACAGACTTGAATTGTGAAATATGTACCGAATCTCACGTTACTTGTCTTTAAATAAAGTGATAAACGATTTAGTTTCTACCAACAAGGAAATATTTTCTTGTTTAATCCTCGTGTGACGCTTTAAAACTATCTTCCTACATGCCATGCTCACCTTTTTTGTTCCTTTTAATGTATCATTTTCTCACTTCCCTGCAATTTTACCTATTGTTGTATTTTGAATTCCTTCTAGTCTTTTCACGCACACAACCCATCGACATTGATTAAATGTTTACCACATTCATCACTAAGACATATCCTATTGGAAACCAGAATAACCTTGCTCATATCTACCACTGCCTTTGTCTCGGAGTCTCTCGTCTTGCCACCCTAAGTTACATATTCGCCACCATCGTCTATAGGCGATCAAGTAACGTCACCATTCTTTAAACTAGTCGAGAATCCAGTTTAAGCAGGGGGAATAATAGAACTTACTTAGCGGACAGCAGAGTAGCTGTAAAACTTTAAGAGTTTTATTATTATGTACATGTATACGTTTATGGCTTTCGAATTCAATTTTATATGCTGCCAACGGACGTCCAACCCAGAGATAGTCTCTGCTATTTCCCAATCCTTATCAACTATTTTGACACCATTTATAGAAAATGCCGCCATTGTTCTCCCATAGCCATCTAATTCTTACCCTCATGTCCCACTATTGGTGGTATCTCTTCCCATTGAAAGGTTGGGCTGAGATTGCTTGACTTAGAACATCGCCATGAAAAATTTCCAACACCACATAGGTTAAACACTAAATATCCTTCCAACAAATTGGAGGTGCTCGAGAACATCTCATATTCTAAGGGAGAGAATTCATGGAATAGTTGCTATAGTCATTTAGAAAGAGGATAGTGCGCCTGCGTTTTGTAATTCCTCTTGAAATTGGGAATCTTCATAGGCGGATAAATCAAGCGATCCCTCGTGTCAGAATAGGGAAGTTTTTGGAAGGCAGTTGCCTCTTACTCGTAATTGCTAATGCTTGGATCATGAGTAGAGAGAGAAGAAAGATACATGTTGGATATGTAGGACTAATGAGGTACCTTGAAGTTCTGGAGTTTAAGAAGATAGAAGAAGAATATTAAAAAATGGCAACCCTTGAATTTCTGGAATTTAAGATGATAGAAGAAGAATGTCAACAAATAGCAACATAAGAAATCAATAATAAACTTTTCAAGGAGGTTTGCAGGTAGTTGATAGAGGTGCAGCCAGAGTTACCCAGTGTGTAGTCATAAGCATATAGGATGTCTTTTGAATTTTGCATAAATACTGGTTGGATGTGCTGTAAAAGGTGATTTACCCTGGGGGAGGGTTATGATCAAATTAATCACGTAAGTATGACAAAGAGATGGTGATGATAGTGAGCAGAGGTCCTAATTGAAGGAGACAAAAGTGATGGAGGTAGTGACAAATTCTTGTCAAATAATAGAGGTCTCCACCATTGAGCATGTGCCCCACAAAGGAGGAAGAAATATGCTGAAGTCTTGCTTCCCAACATTGTACTTAAAGCAAGAGCAAGAGAGTTCCAACTTTGGAAAGTTTTCCAAGAGGATTTCCATTTACGTCCATTTTTCTATTTTTGGTAGAAGATTTCCGTAGTTACTTTTTTCCTTTCTCTGTATACTTTTCTCAACAAATGGTACTCCCTCATATATCATACATGTATGTCATTGTGTATGCTTGGACAATACATTTGACACGTATCGAAGTGTTTATTAACGAGTAATCCTTCATCTTTTAGTTACGGCGGTCGAGCGGGCTACGACTGCATTGTTGATACTTTCAGAAAAGAAAGACAATATTGATGTCGTGATGGTGGATATTGATCTACCTGACTTGGATGCATTAACACTTCTCGGGCATGCTGTTAAGATGGAGTTACTCGGTATACGTGAGTTTTGTGGACTAACTCTCCTTTGCTTTTTTATACTATTTTTTATCCCTATTCCCATTCTCCTCAAATGTATTTGTGATGCATACTTAGGGTTTTTTTGTTATTGATTGTTAACTTTTGCATCACAACCATTTTGTTATGAAAAAGCCACACTCGTGTTATTCAAACACAAAAGAAGTTAGTAACCTAATCATTAATTACACATATCTTTTGAAGTTAGAAATCTTCATTTGTACCTTTAAAAGTATAATATCAAACAATATACTCGTTTTAGTTCTTTTACTACATATACTTCAGCCTTCGGGCATGTGCACAGTCCCTGGTAAGCTATATATATGTCATGATTTAAACCATATACATCATGTATTACTGATTGTACTTTCACCAGTTTACAGAGTTTCTATATTGAATGCTAATTCATGATGTATAATAATATATAAACCAACCGTTTATGACAAACCTCAGTATAGCTAACATGGTCGTTTCTCTTATTGAAGTAATGTCTGCCAATGAAGACGATAGCATGGTAAGTAGAGCTATTGAAAGTGGAGCATTTCGCATGATTGGAAAGCCAGTCACCGAGGGGGCGCTTAAGTACTTGTGGCAACATGTGATGAGGGAAAGGATGATGCGAAAGAATAACAAAACCGGGGACAAAGGTGTAAGACATCGTGAGATTAGTATGGTGGGTGAAAATCACAAACTTCATGATCAACCAAAAGGAAAACAACTTGAAGAGGACAAGGGAAGTGAAACCAACAATAGAGACGACGATGGGACATCAACCAAAAAATTGAAAAGTAGAAAATATGGCAGAAAAAACGAAAAAGGTGAATCAACAAATAAGAATAAGGCTGGTAGAGTTAGGAGGGAGGTTTGCACTGAATGGACTGATGAACTTCATTCAATGTTTATGGTTGCTGTTGGCCAGCTTGGTGAAGGACGTATGTATATATGAAACCATTTTCTAGTACGATTTTATTCATGTGATACTAATATTTTCTAGTCACGTTTTTACGTATTATTTCTTGCCGTTGAAAATAGGATGTTACCCCAAGGAGATACTTGAGCATATGAACGTTCCTGGTCTTACTAGAATGCAAGTTGCAAGTCACCTACAGGTCAGGTTTTAGTCTCCCAACCTTTATACTCTATTATTGTTAAAGATGATTGGCTGAAAATTCAGTTTTTTTTTTTGCCTTCATCTCGCAAGAAATATAAAAATCTGCATTATGAATATGTTTTACGTCGGTTTCCCCTGAAAAAGATTTTATCTACTTTGTTGTGCTTATTCCTTTCTATGTCATCGTAAAAACCAAATAATAGGGTCTCTTTGACAAAACACGGTTTAACTATGGCAAGTTTACAAAATTGTGTTCTAAATGTACTTTGATAGGATATTGCATTGCAAATGTCCATTCACCTTTTCCTGGTTTTATACATTTTAAGTATACAACGGAATCGAAAAGTGAGCTAAGAGACACAGTAGCTGATTTCTTAACGAGATACCAGTTGGAAACAGTTGGTAGTTTGATGGACAATAACGATTTTGTTGTTTATTAAGACCTTCTTTTGTATTTAATGCTTTATATAAGTTTGGTGCATTAAGTTCTACAAAATTATCCTACAAAAGCTAAGCTCTTCTTAATCAAACCAATAAGAGAAATATGTTTGTATGGCAGTATAAGTTAATTAAAGTCACTCAATAAGGCATGTTGAATATCGTGCCAACTACATAGTCTTAGCTTCTGGATTTGTTTCGACTTTAGGTATGTGAATTCAAAAATGTCCACATTACTTCATAATTCTCAATTGATATAAGATTTATTTGCCTTATTTCACCATTCCCTGCAGAAATGTCGTAATGCCAATTGGCGAGCTCCAGAAGAGCGCAAGTCTCTTCCACCATGTGCGCCAACGTCTTCTAACCCGCACCAACATGTTCCTCCAAGAAAGTTCGGATCGATGCCTCACTTAATCAAAAAGCCTAACACTGCACAGCCTCGCCTGCACGAAGGTCCTGAAATATACCCATCAGTGGAAATGGACCAACATATGAATCCACAACCTTATGTTATGCCAGAAGAATATGGTAGCCAACCCCTCCCACAAAACTTTGGAATTCAAAACATGGAACAAGTTGGAACATACGAGATGTTAAATACTGCTCCAATCCTTGATAGCCTAAGAAGTGGGGTGGAGGATACTCGTAACGCTGTTGATCAACGTGACATATTTAACCTCTGTACACATGCGAACGACGGTACTTTGGCAGGCGTGGCATATCAGCAAACATTTAATCCAATTTTACCTAACTTCAGCAATGCCACATTTGGAACATCTTCTCAAGTTGGTTCCTCGAGTCAGAGGCAACCACCAGCCAAAACCTTTGGGATATTTTCGGAGTTAGATGATCTTCCTCAAAGCTATTCTTTCTTCCCAGGAGGATCATTTATTCCACAGAGCTTAACAACTCAAGATACCATATCCAATTTTGAATCATACTCCCAGCAGGTTAGTCTTTCCATTGAGCGTAATAAACGTATATAGCTTCATAAATGCATTTTGACGAAGCACAATAACTTGTTTGTGATAACTGCATGTAACAGTTCTTTATGCCGCCCAGTAGAGAAACCAGAGGCGAGTGGTTACCAGAGACTTCAACGCTTTTTGACTTCCTTTGCTGAATCATGAACCTTCCTTGAAGAGAGAACACACTTGATTCTAACACAATGATGGCTAAGATTATGGAGTCCATCTAAGACCCTATTGCTGCTTGTAGAACTAAATAAGTCCTATTTTAGTTGGATTCCCTACATTTGGGACTCTATGTTATTAGGGATTCGACGTAATTGTGAATTTGCGTGTCTGTTGAGCATAATAAATAACAAGCTATCATGGCACACGCAGCGTGTGCAAAAACAAAATTAGTATTACGATATTTTAATACTATCAAGCTTGACCTTATAATATAATTTGCCTATTTTTAAATAAATTATAAATACCGAAGAGCAAAATAAAGTCACTAAATTAAGATTTGTGAAAAAATCAAGTTGATTGTTTTAAGATGTGAAAATCAAATATGACCATGAATTACTATTTATGTTTTTATTTTTTTATTTTCGTGTAATTTTTCAACAATTTTTTGTTATGCCAAGTGTCATCATACTAAGTTGGTAGTTTTGTAACACCAAGGTAATGTTATTTTTTTTTTTTTTGGTCAAAGTCCTTGTATTTATTCAATCAGCAGAATTACGTCATCACCGTACAAAAACAAATCATACTCTCCTTAGTCTATATACAATATTGAATCAACCCTCTACTGGTAACCTCACTCAAAACTGAAACGAAATCAAATTGAATCAACATTCATTACATACTAATCTAAGAGTTATTCATGAAAATTCTTTGAGGTAGCCCCCAATCTGCACAAATTTTTCTGTTCCCTACATTAGGTGATACATTTGTCCAGCTACATATTCTCCATTTGATCCACTGTTGAACCACCTGACTGCAGCCTACCTGGCTTGCTTGCAGCTTCTCAAAAACTCTTGCATTCCTTTCCTGCCAAATTCCATAGATAATTGCAGTTATGGAAAGCTTACACATCCTTGCTTTAATACTTTTCCCTCTCATATGTTGGGCTGCATACTCCATGAAATGTTCGCAGTTATTTAAGGGTGCCCTTGTTTCCAGCTTCCGAAGGATTGCATTCCTTGAGCATATGAGTACTGAATAAAGAGATGTTCCGTATTTTCCTGTTGACAATCACATAATTCACACATTTAATCATGTATCATATTCCATTTCTTTAGTTTGTCCTTTGTTCTCAATCCATTCTTATATACCAACCACATTATCATAGAGCATCTAGGAATGTTTCCTGGGATAAGTTTCCACCATTTCACAATGTTATTCTTGGTTCTTAGATACTCCCATGCTGATTTAATGGTGAATTGTCCACTGGGATGGATATCCCAAGACACTACATCTTTATTACCAATTCTGGGAGCTGGGGTAGAAGTAATGATATGGTTTGCTTCCCTTAGTGCATTGGATCTGTTTGCAGGCAAGCACCGTGTTTGATCCACAATGATATCTTCAATTTTTTAGTCAAATCCAAGTCCAGAGTCATAGGCATCATAGGGCAATCATTTGTCCGGCCATAGCCAAATATTCTTTCTATCTCCCACCTTATATGTACAGAGTTGCTGGACTGTTGTTCTTAGTATTAACAATTTGCACCAAGTCCAAGATAGTGTAGCTGGTGCTTTAAAAGTCCATATCTACCTCCCTTTTATAATGTAGCTGTGGCACCATCTCACCCACAGAGAATCTTTCTTGTTAGCTAAATCACAGAGGTGTTTACAAACGGCTGCTCCATTCCATTCCTCTAGCCTTTTGATGCCCGACCCCCGTTCTTTCTTAGGTAAACAAACTTCCTTCCATGAGATTTTTGCCCAATACATCTCACATCCTTCCCATGCCAAATAAAAGCTCTAATTTTACTCCCTATCATCTTAATGATCTTCTTAGGCAAGATGAAAATGCTGCACCAGTAGACTTGCATACTTAGTAATACTGATATAGCTAATTGCACCTTTCGTGCATATGAGAGGTATTTGGATGTGCAGCTTGTGATTTTCTTTGTCAATCTCTCAATCAAAATTATACAATCCTTATATTGAAGCTTTGTTGATATGAGGGGCACCCCCAAGTATGTCACAGGGAATTGGCCATGGGAGATACCAATGATTCTCATTAGTTCAGCAATCTGCCCTTCCTCAAGACCAGCCAAGTATATAGAGATTTTGTTCAAATTTGGGGCTAAGTCTAATAAGTCTTCAAACTCCTGCAAAGCTCTTTTTATTGTTAGCACAGATTCCTTGTTAGCCTTAGCCAAAAAGTATAAGTCATCAGCAAAGCACATATGACTTATTTGCAAACTTGTGCATTTTGGATGATACTTGAAAGTGTCTTGGCTAGCATAGAAATCCATAATGCCTATAAATCCTTCCATTACCAATAAGAACAAATAGGGCGAAATAGGGTCACCCTGCTTTAGGCCCTTCTTACTTCCAAAGTAAACATCCATATAGCCATTCAAATTGATTGAAAATCTAGCTGTAGTGACACATTTCATGTCCATTCAACAAACTTGTTTGGAAACTGCATAACTTCCATCATTTTCTGCAAGAAATCTCATCCCACTGAATCATAGACCTTTTGGAGATCAATTTCTAATACACACCTTGGTTTACCTCATTTTTTATGATAGTTTTTGACCAATTCATGCATTAGCAAAATGTTATCAGCTATATTCCTGTTGAAAAACCAGTTCATGCATCAGCAAAATGTTATCAGCTATATTCCTATTGGCCACAAATGCTGATTGCCTTAAACTTATGAGCTGTGGTAGCACTCTCTTCAACCTTGCACACAAAATCTTGGAAATGCACTTATACACCACATTACAGCAGGCAATGGGCCTAAAATCTTTCATGGTATTTGAGCAATGTACTTTAGGGATCAAAGTCAAAGCAGTGTTATTGAAGAGCTGAACCCCTTTTGATTTCCCATAAAATTCCTTGACAGCTGTTACCACATCTTGTTTAACCACTTCCCAATTTTGTTGATAAAACTTTGAAGTATAGCCATCAGGGCCTGGTGCCTTATTGTTTTTCAAGGAGAACATGGCTTCATGTATGTCTTTTTCACTAATAGGTGCTCATAGCACAGTCTGATATTGACTTGATACTTTTTTTCTTGATGATCTCTATCAGCCTCTCCTGAGTGTGCTCATATACAGGAACTGAATTTCCAAGGATGTTTTGAAAATGTTCAATAGCCACCTTGTGCACTTCCTGTGGCCCCATAATCTACTCCCCATTCTCTTTCTTGATAGGTAAGATTTTATTATAGGATCTATGAATCTGCATTTTCTTATGAAAATATGCAGTATTCCTATCACCAAGTTTGATCTCCTTTACTCTTGCTTTCTAAAAGTAAAAAGCCTCCGCTGCTTGAACTAGCTCATAGTATTGTTCTTGTATCTCTTTTTCCAAAGAAATTAATGTGTGGTCTTGATTCTACAGTATTGCCTTATGCACGGCTTGAAGTTCATTAAACTTTGCTATTGTTCTAGCTGAAATACGGTTGTAGCATTATGTATTCATCTTTCTTAGTTCAAGCTTAAGCATCTTCAGTTTTGTATTCAATCTATGGCATGCATCCCCAGTCACCATTGTCCCCCATGTCTTTTTTACCATCGCTTTGAACCTACTGTGATGCATCCAAAAATTAAAGAACTTAAATGGTCTTTTTCCTTGCCATTGCTTTAAGTCTACATGTATAGTAAGCAAGGCATGGTCAGAAAGGGCTGGTACTTTCACATCCACCTGAGTATTAGGATAAGCCTCCATCCATCCATTATTTTGCGCTGCTCTGTCTAACCTTCCCATGATTATATCATTTCCCCTCTTGTTACACCATGTATAAAGTATACCTCTAGTGCTCATATCCTCCAATTGACGTGTATTAAAGCATTGATTGAATTTTAGTACATCCCTTGTATTTATGCCTACTCTTCTTATATTCTCATGAGAGTACTTCACCACATTAAAATCTCCTGACACCATCCGAGGGGCATTTCCAATTCTACCTGCATCATTCTCTCGATTTTGCCATAGAAATCTTATTTGATCCCCTTTATTGTTAGCATATACAAAGGTTACATAGGAAATACCTCCATGCCCTTTGTGTGTAACTTTTCCAGTTATATGCTGAGAAGATTTTGTCATTGTTTCAACATGTACAATCTCTTCATCCCATTCAAACCATAACCTTGATACTCCTTTATTTTTCAGGGATTATTTAAAACTCCAATTCCTTCTCCATTTCTTTGTTATTTTTTTAAGTATTAATTATTCTCTCACTCTAGTCTCCAATAATCTAAGTATTTCAGCTCTATGCAGCTTCAAGACTTTCTTGATCTCAGCTTGCTTCACAGGGTTATTAAAACCCCTTATGTTCCAACTGGCTATTACAGTCATTTATGCTTAGATTTACTGCCATTTTCGCACTTGCTCTGTTCACAGCCCCATGTTTTACTGTTACACTACTCAGTTGTTTGATTTCACCATCTGACCATGAGTATCTTTCAATTTCATATGACCTCCTATATTATCCCTTCTTGTATCAATAGCATTTTCATTTTCAACTTGTACTCCAACCTCCTGACAAGCCAGTGAGACTAAGTCTAGTATACTTTCCTCCCCACTAGAAAGAGATGCATAACTGTTAGAGGTTGTTATTGCTGTCGACTTATGCATAGAATGGACAACTGTAATTCCTTCCTTCTAGTGCTTTGTCACGCCTTTATTCTGTTCACTTGTATGATCCATCCTGCTTCCATTCTCTTCTTTCCTTTTCCAAAATTTAGCTTGTTTTTTCAGGCAATTGACTTCTCTGTGTGGCCAAACAAGCTGCATTGTTTACACTTCACTAGGAGCCATTCATACTCCACATCTAATTCCAGCATCTGATCTCCTGGTCCTTTCAGTTGTATCTTATCTGGGAAAGATCCATCGCCATTTAGTTCAAAACATACCCTAGCATAACTCAGTCTTTCTATTGTGGCAGTCATACTGTCCATGAACAAGGGTTTCCCAATTGAGCTTACTATTTTACTCAACATCTTCGCTGATTAAAATTGTAATGGTAAATGTTGTAATTTGACCCACACAGGTACAGTCATTAGATCATCCTTTTCTATCAGCATACCAGGGTGCCATGGTTTGATGATTAATGGTTTATTATCAATGAACCAAGGCCCATTTTCCATAACCTATTCTTGTGCTTTAAGGTTGTCAAATTTAGCCACAAAAACTCCAGGTTTCAACAAACTTAGGGACAAAACCCCGAATTTATTCCATCTTCTTTCTAGGAAATTTTTCATTACATGGAATGGTAGCCGTGCACCAATCACAGCATTCTCCCATGCTTTCACTTCCTCGTCCACATCTTCGTCAGTATACACGACTCCTTTCCTTCCCATCACCTCTTGTGGTGGGATGAAATCTAGTTTATTGGCCAAATTGAACTCCTGATTTGGCCTTAGTGTTGTTGCATAAGATTTACTCCCATGTTTTCTGGTTGGAGAACTCTATTTTTCGAAGGTAGGGGAGAAAATTGGAAATATCCACCTCATTTATAATAGACTTATGTGGCATAGTGACGTGGCTCCGAGTTGACTCAGGCGACTGACCTTCACGCGCCTTGTTCTGTATTAAATGCTCCTTGACTCTTCCTTCTAGAGGCACATTATTCCAGATCTTGTTTGTCTTTTTAATGTAGAGCATCTCCGACTGCTTGAATGCGGTGTTTCCTTCTCCTCGATTCTTCTGTAATTATGGTTATTTCTTCTTTTAATTGCCTATTTTCCTTCCATATTTCTTCAATTTGTTCTCGTAATTTCGCAATTACTTGCATTAGTTTCTCCTTATCTGAATCCAAACTCGTCTTCATTACCGGCCGGTCCTCCATGCTGGCTACCAGAAGATTTTTCGGTCTGAGATCCCTTACATCATTGAATGGCTCTGACCCTAAAGCAATTGTGTCATTCCTATATGAACAGACATATTCATGTGCAGTACAGACATTACTCTGATGCATGTTTTGCCAATCTTTTCCCACGAATTCACTTGCGAAGGGATTCTTCGGTGGTCCTCTTTGGCGCGATGATCGTCGCGTACTGATTGCTATTTGTATATGTGTTCTTGCGTTCTAGAGAGAAGGCAGAGCTTCTCTCTCTAAAACTATCTCGGGTTAAGATTCTATTTTGAAGAAAAAAAAAAGTTGGTGACTTCAAAAACCGCATTTAAGGAAAACCACCTTCCTCTTACATTGAATAAAACTTTATTGTCTTTTCTAAAGCACAGTGACTCCGGCACACTATACCAAGAACACAAATCACTACGTTCCAGTATGAAGAGCACCAAACCAAAGTGATGTTATATCAAACCAAGTTTTGTAAAGATAAATTGTATGAATATATATGGGACTATCTTAAAAGTATCATTCATAAAAAATTTATGTGCTTCATGAAGCATAAACATATTTGTTTTATGTTAACGAATAGTCAGCTTAATAAAATAAGAAATACGATAGTGAAAAGAATTATTATTAGCAATATATAGTGAACTCAGTACACACAGGTAAGCATTATACATTATCCTAATTACAAGAAAGATTATTGCAACTAGATTAATGAAACTGCTAGTGGAATATTTATTTGCGGCTAAATTTAGAGGCTAGGGTTTAAGAATAGGAAGAAGCAAAATATTTGTTGTTAAGGTAATTCTTCTTAGATTTTTTTTGCTATAATCTCAATTTTGTTAATTATGTTTCAATATCGTAGTCTTGGGATTTGATTTCAGAATTTATGTGTAGATCACCGTCATCCTTATACATTATATATCTTGTGTATTCTCATTGTAAATCAAGTTTATTAGTATCCAAATCGCTGAAATTGAAATGGGTAAAAGCTATGACTTTTTTGTTAAGTATATGTAAAGATCCGATAAGTAATGATACTCTCTGATTTATTTTAAGATAAGTATACTTTAGCTTCACATAATAATGTGTAAAAAACATGTTTTGCATATCTTACATACTAGGTAGAGTTTTGAAAGATGTAGAATTAGTTTCTAGTGGGCAAATTAAACCTACGACCCTTTTTAATAATAAATCATATTAAAGTGTAAGTGAGTTGGGTTGAAAAAAAAAGAAGAAGACACGAAACCAAATAGGATGATGTGTCGCATAATTAGAAGGAGTGACATGTTGTAAGTAGTACCATGAACTTTCATGTTTGTTTATTTCTAATTTACTAGTCCAATAACCCGAGCCATGGGCCGGTTTATATAAGATTTTAAAAAGTATTATTAATGGGTACCACATATCTTGAGAAAAAAATATATATTAACAATATAAAAATTATAAAATTATATTATTAGGCTACAAAGAATAATCTGAGTACCTAAATTAATCATGACTAACTTAAGTATAATATGAAAGATGAATTCACTTGCACTACTCTTAATTTTCGATTGTTAAATAGTATTGTTTCTTTGATTAGACTGCATACAATAATTACGACATATGTGCATATACATGTGTCTTTACCTGCAAATTGTTATATTGTAAGTTGAAAGACAAAGAATAGATAGCTACACGGTGGAGCCGCTAGATGGTTGTCTTCTTTAAACTTTTATTACAAGTTGTTAAGTATACTATTTCAAATGGATATTAGCTTAGCATTTAGAGTAGTAGAATAGTCATACTGGTGCCATATGAAGCTAAATAACAAATACAATTATAGTTATAATTAAAATATGATAACGCTATCAAGTATCCCTTTTAAATTGTAAATGTTACATAAGGATTTAATTCTTCAACTTCAAAGGTCTTTGAAGTATTACATGTATATGTTCCTGAGGTTATTATAGAAATTAAGTAGAATTTTAAAAGAAATAAAGTTGCATTTCAAATTTAACAGAACTTATGTGCTGCAGCTTTTCACTTTCAAAAAAAGTTATTACTTTTTGCAAAAATAATTTTACAAAACGATTACATCCAATATTTTCATGTATTTATTTTTCTGTAATTCATGTACGATGCTAATAATAAGAATATTTAATTAATAAACATGAGGTGTCCTTATTTTAAAATGTTGAAATTCTTTTTACATTTTTTATGACTACTAGTTGGAAGCACGTGCGTTGCATGAGGATATGACCTACAATAATTTTTAAGGTGATATCAAAAGTTTTTTTTCAATTAAAATAATATAATCCAATTATATTCTTATTTCCTTTCTAATTTGTTTTAGAAAAAAAATATAAATTTGATATTCGTAATTGTAATGAGTTCAGTATTTAAAATCTTCTTTGTAGGCTTCTGTATTGAAGACATATTTGCTGGTGCTCTTGAAAAGAAGGGCAAATTGAGAAATAAGAATGAATCTGTATTTTTTTTATTTTTTGTAATCTGTTAAATTGGTTTATGGTATACACTTAAGATGTTTACTTTTCAAGACCAAATGGTGCTTTAAATTGTAAAGTACAAATGTTGTACATCATGCAAAGCACCTGATCTTCAACTGTAATAACTGAACAGATTTTAAGTTCAAATTTGGGCCACATTTAGCCCCCTCCCCCCCCCCCCCCCAATGCATATTTAACCCTATTTCTCATTTTTTTTCAACAATTTTTTTGTTTCTAAAGTGATTTTTTAGGTATTTCAATTTCTTTACAATTCTTATTATCCAATGTTTATTTCATTTTAGCCAAATTAAAAATGGAGCAATAAATGAATTTCTATATTTCTTTCTCATAATACTTTTCATTTACCAATGTTTATAATAGGTTCATTGTATCTATGTTCATTTAATTTTTACAAAATTTGAAAGAGAGTCATAGAGTGTAGGTACGAATATTATTAACGTAATTAATAGAGGACAAAATCGTCCAGAAATTATTTATAACATTCATATTTTTATAAGTAGTATTGATTATTTGTCATCAAGTTATAGTTTCTATATCTGTTAAATGCATTCAATGATATTTTCTCATAAACTGCACTTGTTTTATCACAACATAATATAATATTTATATACTAAAATATGTTAGATTATACTTATAACTATAATGAGCTTGGCGAGGATTAATCAACCATTTGCTATTGAACTAGCACAACAGTCACCACTCATAGTTGCAATCAATTCTATCATAGTTAGAATTAAGATTAATGCTAATAACTTGTCCAGAATTTACCAATAAACTTATTTTTTTTTCTTGAACATGAGGGTCCTATATAAAAACAAATTGATAACTCATTAGTTTTATAGAGTTAGACAAATATAATTTTGCATATTAAAGCTTTAAATGTTCTAAAGTATAATAATTAAATATTATTTGATTTAATTGTACCTTGTTTTTTTAATGCCTATGTGATTTGTTTAACACAAGACATAATCACTGCAAAAATTATCTACAAAATTTATAAGATAAATGATCAATTTACTAGTAAGTTTTTGCTTTGATATGGCCGCACGATATAAAAACAAATTGATAAATCATTAGTTTAATAGAGTTAGACAAATATATTTTTCCATCTTAACGATTTTAAATGTTCTAAAAGTATAATAATTAAATATCATTTAATTAAATTATACCTTTTTTTTAATGCAGATTTATTTTTAAAATCTCATATATACGATATAGACACTTGTTGATCGTACGGTCATATCAAAGCCAAACTTACAAGTAAATTGATCATTCATCTTTTAAATATTGTAGATAATTTTTGTGGTGATTATGTTTTCTATAAATACATATATATATTTATTAAATTATAAGAAACTTAAATTAATTGTAACATAACTTTTTGTACTAAATCTCAAATATTATTTTTATTTTCTAGATACACAATTTTTTATTTTTGTATGAGAGTTAGTTTTAAGGACAAGATTATCAATTTCAAATCATAATAAATTAGTATATTTAGATTTTTAGAACTAATTTTCACATCATATAAGGCTTCCTAATATAGCCCTCGCATAATTTTACAATTCTAAAGAAACTTAAAAACAATAATATTTGCATATCATTAGAGATACTAATATGTTTAGTATATAGCTTTAAATCATTTTCAACTATCAGATTTACAAATAAGTTTCATCATCACTGCAAATTTAATTAAAAATAATTGTAAATTTATTTGTTGGTCATGTGGCCCCACCTAAATGTACAGTTAAAATTTTTATTTCATCAAAAGATTTAAAAAGCTATATATTATATTAGTAAACCTTTAGATCCATTAGGTAAGCATATACTGAAATAAAATAAATATGAATCAAGTGTTACCTTACTTTTATTGTATCAATCTTAATGGTAACATCATTTTTCTCTCTTAATGTTATTTTTATTTTTTAGATTTATAAATTTATATTTATATTAGAGAGTGATCTTAAGGATACAATAGTTAAAATTAAGTCATAATATGTTAGAGTTTCAGAATGCTTAGAATTAGTTTTTCAATCATATAAAACTTATTGATATGTAAATTAATTTACCAACAAAATAAGGACGCCTTCAAGAAGATATTTGAGAGATTTAGAGATACTTATAATGTTTATAATTTTATTTCATATTGAAAAACATAATCTGATGGCATATCATATTTTTGCACCTTAAAGGTTTTAAATGTCTGAAATATACTATAGCAATTAAGAATAATTTGATTTCATTACATCTTTTTTCGTCTAATTTGAGGATACAATACTCAAAAAATTAAGTCTTAATAAGTTAATCGATTGAGTAGCTAGAGTTTTGGAATGTTTAGATTATTATTTTCAATCATATAAGGCTTACTAATATAGAAATTAACTTATAAAGAAATATATGGACCCCATCCAAGATAGTATTTCAGACTTTTGGTGATACTTATAAAACTAGTTAGAGTTTTAGAATGTTTAGAATTAGATTTTCAACTATATTAGAATTACTAATATGAATATTAACTTATCAATAAATAAAGACCTCATTCAAAATAATATTATTTTCATTTTTTTAGATATATGAATGTTTGTATTCATATTGAAGATTGGCTATAAGGAAACAATACTCAAAATTAAGTCCTAATAACTTAATTTTGGTTAGAGTTTCAAAACTTTTAGAATTTATTTTCTAGTTATATAAGGCTTACTAATATAAAATTAACTTATCAAGAAATAAAGATTCCATTCAAGATAGTGTTTCGGACCTTTAGTGATACTTACAATGGTTATGGTTATATTTCACATTAATTGAAAACATAATGTGATCATCTGTCAAGCAAAGAAGCTATCTCTACGATGATGTGTCGCGCAAAGAAACTCTTGCTTCACTTATTATATATTATATGTAGATTATTATTTATGAAAGGTGAAACCAAATCTATAAAATAGCAGTGCTTTAGCACGATTTTATGCTTCTAATCAGACCAAGATGCTTTTAAAAAATAAGTTATCTATTTTTCAGAGACTAGAATCAATTGGCCGGTTCTTATACCTAACTTGGGTTGATATAATTAGTACGATAGGATTTGCCAGGTTAGATGAGTTGTTTCGTCAGTACACGATTGCGTGATCTAAGTTTAACAGAGGAACCTACTTGAAAATATTATTTTTGTACGATTTAAGGTAAGGTAAACTCCACTGTAATATTATCTTTGAACGCTTATGTCGTTGGTTGCTTCGTATTTTCACTCTAACATTCGTCACTTAACATTCGTTTGTGCTCTTAGAAGAATTGTTTCGTCAGTATACGATTACGTGATCTAAGTTTAGCAGAGGAACCTACTTCAAAATATTATTTTTGTACGATTTAAGGTAAGGTAAAACTCCACTCTTATATTATCTTTGAACGCTTATGTCATTGGTTGCTTCGTATTTTCACTCTAACATTTGTTTGTGCTCTTAGAAGAATTGTTGTATATTGATGTGATGTGTGTTGTAATCTGACTACCGAATGAATTATTTGCCCCTTAAATACAATTGTTTGGTCCTAAGGCTATGATGGGATTGGTCGTGATGATATTTAAGAATGATAGTCGATTGCACTAGTCTTCATGACAATCTTGAAGCATTCTCAAAATTGTCCATGTGATTAACATTTTGGCATCCAAACAATTTGTATTAGAATATAAACTCAAGCTTTTATGAACTCAAATTGTCACTCTATGAACTCAATCAAAAATGTTGGTTATCCTGAAAATTGGATGTAAGCATAGCTAAAATAACCACAGGTCTAACAGTTAGTTTATGAAAGTAATTTCATTTAAGAACTAATTTTAGGTAAATAACAAGTATCAATGTGATGGAGAAAATGCTTTTTCTATATGAAATTTGAAATTCTAAACAAAGGTTTAAAATCTAAACAAATAATATGATTAACATATAAGATTACAAAGAGAGATTGTATGGAAGAGTGCAAGGGGAAAGGCATTTAATTGAGAGGATGGGCATCAACACAACAAGGTTTCACAGAAACTGCTTCGTTAGTTTTCCATTTGATGAATATGCCCATATCCTTCTGATCATAAATAAATACAAGTGACGCTACAATTTTTTATTTTCAGTTCTTTGATATTAATTTCTGTATATTTATAAGCATATAACCTTATAATATTGACAGATATCAATATGTCCAAAGGTTCGGCACCTTATATAATGCATTGTCTATTGTGATACCTTGTATATGTACATGTATACAGATATATAGGAAGCTGATCCGTTACTCGTGCATACAACTTTAGTTAAGTTGCCAACGCCATTTGACCGTCCATCCACCAAAGATGAAGATGGACAAACCAAATATAATTTTTTTTTTATAAAAAAATCCGTTGTATTCTACATTATATAGCGGATTGTCCCTTTGAGCAAAATGCTCTTTTGTCACAATCACTTATGTAATAGTGCCTGTATGTAGCGAACCTCAGATTTTTCATTGTGGAAAACTTTTGTCCGATATATTATGTAGCGGACGACGCGGCAGACTATTTTCTATTCAAGTCTCTTCTCGTCTGCCACATAATGTAGTGGATGACGAGGTATAAAAAGGCCAAACCCTAGTTTTGCAGCTCTTCTTCTTTATTCACTATCTTCGCAATGCCGCTAGCAACTAGATTTGCGATTCTAATATCTTCAAGCTCTAGAATCTCCAAAGTAAGATTTATTCTTGTGCAATTAAAAATTTAAGTCCACAAACCCATGCTTTATTTGTGTTAAATGTAGAGTCTGTGAGTATTGTGCATGACTTTGAAGATGTATTAAGTATGTATAGATTTTGTATGTATATGCATGTGCTATTGTTGACAAAGCTAGATTTTCCATTGTTTGATAGCAATTTACAAACTACTTATGTTTGCTTAATTTCAATAAAAAAATTGGTCTTTAATCTCAAACCCGAAGATTCCCCGTCTCGTATCGCCAAGTAAACCGTAAAAGTATCAATTTGGAGCGAACAAGTAGGATACTAATTTTTGTGATTATTTTAAAATTTTTGATCATGAACATTGTAGATCACCCTCAATTGTGCTTTGTTATCTCATACAGAGAGAGACATTTGATACAGTAGAATTAACAAATGAGTTTGTAGAATGGAGGTTGCATCCTAATCAGAAATGTTTGGTGTATGGAATGGGGCTTCGTATTTTTACCCACGGGGAGATGTTTCTTTTACATTATGTTTTTTTAATTTGTGCACTCTTTGATGGTAAAGAAGCAAAAATAAATACATTTAACTTTTCTCTTGCAGAGATGACAATCACTTTAGAAGACGTATGATACATCTTAGGATTACCTGTGATGGATGGCCAATTTGTTTTGGTAAGATTGATAGCCAACATAAGAGATTTGCTAGGGACAACCTTTGTCAGATACTGCAGGACGTATTTAGGAGGGGTGGAATAAAGTTGAAGTGGTTGATAGATCAATTTGGGGTTTTGCCAGAAAACTTCACGACACGGATGATGTGGTTGCACACAATGGCTTTTTTGCTCTATGTGATGGGGGCATTTCATTCCGAATGACGACTAAGAATGTCCACGTGAAGTATTTGTTTCTGTTCAGAAACGTGTACAAGGTTGGCGAGTATACATGGGATGTAGCTACTCTTGTGTACTTCGTATGCGCTTTACACAAAGCAACAAGGAAAGATTGCTAAGCTATCTGTGCATGTCCCTTTATTGTTGCATGTATACACTATCATCTCTTCTAAATTTGTTTCTAATTTTTTATTAGCCAATGCACAATCAATTTTTACCCTACTTCACCTTCTTTTCTTTATTATAGGTGTGGTCTTATGAACTCATCAGTGCCGTTAGCCAGGAACCTAGGCCTAAAACCCAAAATTTGTGGCCTCAGTTAGGTGCTTGGTAATATAATCAGAAGGATAGCCACTATCCGATAAAAGACAACCCCCATCATAACTTAATCTTTTATGGGGGGGAGTCCGATATGTTACCTGCGGGTCAAATGCGTTGGGCCCCTTATGAGAGATTGAAAGGGTGGGTGGACGATTCTTTCACTTTTGTGCTCTTTCGGCTATAGCTCACTCCATTGATTAATTGGGATATTACAGAGCGGTAACTATCGGGTTCACAACACTTGATAATTAAGTGCCTGGAGGGGTTACCACAAAATCCCATTGGCCGTGAGACAAAACAAAAACCTACATATGCGATGTTCAGCAGGTTGATTGCCCGAAACTGTGTGGAGATGATATTAGACTTTGTGAATCCTGATAGGACACACTTCCAGCTATTGTGTCAGTGCCCAAGTCTATGATAAGCATTGAGCAGTATCTGCAGTTGTACTACCACATCACTCGGAGGAGAATATACCCGTGTGTCGTGGGTAATAAGCAAGAAATACCATCCCATAGATGTAATTGATTAGAGAGTAGCCCTCGATTTCATAAGTTTCGTTTTTGAATTCCATTTTTTGCTTAATAATAATCTGTAATTTTTAAAATTACAAATAATCTGTCTTATGTAGGTTGATGCTAGCTTGCATTGTTCCAGAAAGTAAATGAACAAGAGATCTTGTAGATGCCATAGGAGCATAGAGATAGAGGGATTGTGAGCTCCTATAGGGGGAAATCTTTGGGTGGGAACGTGGGTACATCTGATCCTATAGGGCAGCCTTTGGCTATGAGTGAAGGAGTGGGTAAACCATTAAGGCAGCCTCCAACCACGAGCGGCAGAATGGGTGATCTTTGGGTGCACTGTTTGCCGGTGAACGAGGGAATGAATAATCCCTAGGGGTTGCCTTGGCTATGAGCAATAGAATAGGTGATCCTTGGTCTGCCTGTAGACAGCCTTCATTTGAGTTGCTTAGGGACTTGGTCATTATACGAGAACTCTTTAGTCAAGTCACACAATGTTTGGACTGTGGGAACTAGTTCATTTTAAACGCAATGCATGTCACATTTTTGGGAGCTTGGACTTTGAGCATTGGGGTACCCGAACAGCCTTAAGAAGCAATTAGGCAAAAGAATATCTCACGTCAATCCCAGCCCTCCTGTGTAAAAGGTCATCCTTTTGAGCCCACAAAGTTGAAGAAACATAACTACGTTCACTAATGTTGGTTTTGTGAGGCCCCCCCCCCCCCCCCACCCAAAACAGTATGGATCTAGATTATGAAGTAAGTTGGGACAATATGCCCTCCCTCCGACTAGATTCTTAGTTGGTGATAGAGTGATGAACACATACATTGAACTTCTAATCTGTAGAGAACGTGAAAGGGGAAATGCTTATATAATAGCGTTTATGTTCAATATGCATTTCATGGTTTTGATATGGCAAGATTGGGATAGGTGCTATGTTGGCCAAGGAAGCGTGCATTGATCAGCTATGTCCCGGTCCCGTTCTCATGCATTTTTACACAGATAGTCGAAATTTAGTGACTATCAATGAGGCAAAAGTCGCTCTAATGCCCGTCCTCGACTATAGTCATTGGTTTTTCCCCTGCTATTAACCATCTAAAATGTTTGTTTCAATCGACGATAGTCTCCGTAGTGATACTCCATACATGCCTCGTACGGACCTTTACAACAAACCCTTGGGAGCTATGGTAAAATAGCATTTGTCTTTATCGTTTATCTATTTCTTAATTAATTTGTTCCATGCCATTCTTTGCAAACTCTAAGGGTCTAAACCACCGGCAAGAGCGAAACTCGATATCCAAGTTAAGACACATAGGCCTATGCAACTTAACTGATCAGATTGTGGGGTCTATGTTTTTAAATACATGGACTTCATTTGGAGCAAAAACAATTTAAACACCTATAGATATATGATAGCTTGACAAATTCAAAACTTTAAACGTCGACAAGTTAGCAATACTGTATTCCCAAAAAAAGTAAAAACAAACGTGTAACATGTGATTTAATTTTAAAGTGTTTTTGATGTAACAACATTGATTTTATATGAAATATTGAGGACTTCATTTGAGCATTGACTTGAGAATGTCATGTATTTAGGATTGATTATTGATTTGAGAACGTGGTGTGATTGTGGTTAAGTATTGAAAATGTCATGTGTTTTTGGTTGAGTATTGATGTGAGAATGTGATTTCTTTGGGAATGGTTGAAACGGGTTGATGGTGTATTAAAGAAAAATGGAATGGAGTTTGGGAGGTTGTTCAGTCGTCCGCTATATTATGTAGCAGATAGCAAACCAAAAAACCAAAGGTAGTGCTTTGCCATCTATTACACAATTTGGCGGACGGTTGAACAACTTCGAACAAAGGGTCATACCAAATTTTGTTTTTCTTTTCTAAGAGTTGGGAGTGCCATTCTTTGATATGATGTCCACTACATAATGTGAGCTGAGCATAATCCAGAAAGGGTCGTGACGAAGTTGGAAAATCCCCCCCCCCAACTGTTGGGAGTGCCATTCTCTACTTTGTCATCTGCTACATATGTGGCGGACAGTTCAACAGATTCGAAAAAGGGTCATATCAAAGTTGGCTTTTTTTTTCTTTTCTAAGTGTTGGGAGTGTTAGTCTTGTGGCGGACACTTCACCACAAGAAAACAGGGTTTTAGTGACGGGAAAATCCGTCGCTAAAAGCCCAAAATCCGTCGCTAAAAGAATTAGCGACGGATTCACCGTCGCTAAATATCCCTCGTATAAAAGCCCGTCACTAATAGTTTAGCGACGGAATTTTTAAATCCGTCGCAAAATATGTCATTTTTACCGACGGATTTATTTTTAATTAGCGACGGATATTCCGTCGCGAATTATATTTTTTTAGCGACAGATTTATATTTGGGGAAAGTAGGGAATGACCCCCTCTACTTTACACGTTGTGCGTTTTGCCCCCCTCCACTTCAAATTTAAACACTAAGCCTCCCCACAGTTTAAGAAAATGGGCACAATTAATTGACAGTAACAGATCTTTGTAAAATACCCTTTTTATCCTTTCATATAACCTTCAATTTTTTGGGAAGCATGCCCAAACCCGTGCCCTTCTTCTACCTGTTCCCTTCTTCTACCTGTTCTTCACTCATTTCCCCATCCCATTCTCTGCATTTCCCCTTCCCCGTAGTTGTGGTTGTGATTGTGATTGTGATTGGTGGCGGTTGAGTGTCTGGTGACGGGGCTTGGGAGTCATGGTCACCGGCGATGGTGATTGGGAGTCGTGGGTGGCCGGTGTAGGTGATTGGGTTTGATGATCTATTGGGGTTTTGAAGATTGGGTTTGGTTGTGCGACCAAACTGATGGAATTAGAGGCAGAGCAGATGGATCGGGGTGCTGATTGATGTTGATGATCAATTGGGGTTTAGGATTCAGAATGGTTTTGGATGGCCGATTGGTGGCCCACGGCATGCGACAGGAATGGTGGTTGTGCGGCGGTGTGTGTGGGTGCCTGGTGGAGGGACTGCTTCGACATTGGCCGTGGGTGGGCCAATCGTTTGGTGGCCGTAGCGTGGTTGGTCGATTGATGGCGAGTAGGAGTCTGCGGCGGACATATGGGGACTCGGGTGTGTGGTGGTGGAGATGGTGACCGGAGCTCCGGCGTCCGTCACTAAAGGCTACTTTGACGCCGGGGTTGTTGCGGCGGGGAGTCTGCCAGGGCGAGCAGGAGTTTACCGGGGCTGTTGCGGCGGCGCGGTTATCGGTGGTAGTTGAAGGCTACTTTGACGCCGGCGCCGTTCCGGTGGTGCTGTGGTAAAAGGTGAAGAGGAAGACATTGAAATTGAAGAGCCAGGAGAAGGGGCAAAATTGTCATTTAAAAAAAAAACTTTAGTCAGCGGATGTGTTGACCACGCGCTGTTTAGTTTAACAGCTTCCGTCAACCGTGCCCATTTTCTTAAACTGTGGGGGGGCTTAGTGTTTAAATTTGAAGTGGAGGGGGGCAAAACGCACAACGTGTAAAGTGGAGGGGGTCATTCCCTACTTTCCCCTTTATATTTTCGAGACGAAATATTCCGTCGCTAAAAAACTTATTTAGCGACGGAATATTCCGTCGCTAAATAACTGATTGTAGGAATACTTTAGCGACGGAATTAATCCGTCGCCAAAAGTCAATTTTTTTTTTGAAATTTTTTTTTATTTTTCAATTACCCAGACCTGTAATACAATTTTCAAATCTCAACAACAACGCGCAATAATCAATACAGAAAGAAATATATATAATCAATTATAAAAAATATTTATAATAAAAAAATTCATATATGTACAAGCCGGGAACCGGATATAGCCGGTTAGGAGAGGGGAGAAGAGTACAAGCCGGGCACGGGGGGGGGGGGGAAGCTAGGAACGGGCACGGGAAGGGGCTCATCAGGGGTTCCCGAGTCCCGGATCTGGATCCTGCTGATCCGGGGCCGGGGCGGCCTGTCCAACAGTGCCCTGCTCCCTGATCATCCGGCACACCACTGTAGCAATGCGCTGGATCTCCTCGTCGTCCAACTGAGGCCGAGGAGCCGGTGTCTGTGGAGGGGCAGCAGGGGGTGAGGACGCTCCTATCACGGCACGAGCAGTCGTGCTAGGCAGGCCGCGTATGCGGCCTTTCGGCCGATTCACGACCTCCGGCGTATCCAGCCATCGCTTCAACCCCCCAGTACTCGCAGCCGTACTAGTGGACGCTGATGGCTGTCCGGACTGCTGCTCGGACCCCCTTAGCTGTTCATACGAGGCCTGCAAAAATAGTGGTTTAACGATATGTTAGGGCATTAATTAACGAAACAGACATTGAGGATAGAAAGAAAAAACATTAACTTAAATAAATTGACTCACATCGATCCGCCGGGCAATATCTGAAATATAGTCGCCCGCCCGGTGCGTCTCGTCCTTGTCCTTCTTCCGCACGTGCGTCTGATTATAGGTCAGAGCTATGACCTCATCCTCCTCCAGATCCGGGTGCTCGACCGCGTTCATGTGTCGGACGATGTCGTGTGGCACCGACCCCCCCGTGTGCGTCGGATCTCTGTTCTGTCTGTTCTCAGCCCCGCTCTTACTCTTGGCGTCCCAACCTGGATCCGCAGCCCACCGATCTATCATCTCCCCCCATACACGGTGAGATATCCAATGTGGGGGATATCTCGCCATGTCCGTCATCGGGGCACCCGCGGGCAGCGCCTTCTTCGCCCGGTCCCGTGCATCGTGGAGCCATCGGCGGTAATTCTTGCCGATGTAGGCAAAGAAAGCCTGCTGCCCCAGTACCTGCTGCTGAGGCGTGTCAAACGTGAACCCCTCCTGTAAGGCATTCAATAACACAAATTAACAACATAAAACAAACTGTAATTTAACATTTACTAACGCTGAAAAAAATACTTCACCGTACCAGCCACTCCTCCCATAGGGCCTCCCTCGCAGCGGCATCCCAGTCCTTCCAGTACAGGCGTGGCTCGAAGAATCGGCCCTTCACAAGAACGCCGATCTTCGTCCTCGCCATATTCTCCAGGATCCTGCCAAAGAAGTAATTAAATTAATTAATACAGTTCAAATATAAATTAACACCCCAAAATTTTAAAATAAGGCATGAGGTGATATTTTTAGTACTTACAGGCCCTCCTGCGTGAGCGTAACTCTCTGTTTACGCTGGGGGTCGATGCGTACCCCGCGTGTCGGACCACGGCCTCGTCGAGATCCTACAAAACACAGACATTAATACAGTTCAAATATAAGGCTAGCGAAAATGTACGAAACACCGTTATCAACTATACCTGAGGTAGAACCCACGGAAGATGGAGAATGCACGCGCGTGTGGGATGAATCTGCGTCGGGCTGGGGCGACGGCTCGAGCTGGGGCTGGGGCGACGGCGATGGCTGGGGCTGGGGCGACGGTGACGGCGACGGCTGGGGCTGGGCCCCCGATGGCTGTCCGCGATCACTCTGTGCCTCGTCATCAGTAGGCAATGACGAGGTGGGACTAACCGGGGAGGAAGCAGCTCGGCGTCCAGCCCGGCCACGAATAGCCCGTATCCTATCCATATCTGACTTCATATAGATTATATACAAAGACATTAACACGTGAAAAACAATAATTTAGGCATAAATCATCATCGGCACTATATATATATAGGATCGTGATCCATTGCTAGCGCTAGCACTGTTGCTATACATTATATAGCGGACGGTGCTAGCTAGCGCTAGCAATGGATCACGATCCATATATATGGATCGTGATCCATTGCTAGCGCTAGCACTGTTGCTAATCCGCTACATAATGTAGCGGACGATAACTTAGCTACATTATATAACGGTGCTATGCTATAGCAATGGATCATATATATATATATATATATATATATATATATATATATATATATATATATATATATATATATATATATATGAACGGATGTGCAAAAACACATCAATAAACACCAAGTTCTAAAATGTTACTACATTTTTCCCGTGATGTTACAACATTACAAGTCAATCATTTTCAGTTTGCGAATCATCTTCATCACTTTCCTCGTCGCCCTCTTCTTCGTGGGACTCGTCGTCCTCTTCATCTTCTAATTCATCCTCTTCATCAGTAGACTCGGTCACATCATCTCCAACACTTTCAACATCTTCCGCGTCATCATCTACGACTTCTTCTCCCACAAGAAGTGTTGTTGGAAGAGGAAGATCGTCCTCCTCGTTGTTGACCTCAACAGGAAACAAGACACGTGGTTGGTCGGCTTGAAAGGAGTCTAGCTCACTGTCATATGTCACGGGCAATTTCTTGGACTTGATAGTTGTATACCAATGAGATTTGGGATTGGCGACGTCCTCCGCGTAAAAGACTTGTACAGCTTGACTAGCAAACACAAAGGGCTCGTCTGATGCAAGTCTTGACTTGACATTGACATCTACAATCCCTTGAGAGCTAACACGGATTCCTCTACTGCATGTGACATCGAACCACGTACACTTGAACATTACCAGGCGGTTTTGGGAACCCAGATATGTTAGCTCAACAATCTCATCTAGCTCTCCGTAAAAATCCATGCAATTCTCGGCATAACAGTCGCCGTTGACCAAGACTCCACTGTTTTGGGTTTGTTTTGTTCGGTCATCATCTTTTACGTTAAACCTAAACCCGTTGATGATATAGCCTCCGTAACAGGATGTTTGTTTGTTAGGGCCTTCGGCTAGTAATTTCAAGCATGAGGCCACTGGTCTATCCATTGACTGAACCTATTGTAGATGACGGTAAAAATTAAGGATAAATCAGTATACTAATTGGCCACAGAACTGTATATAACACATAATATAATTTCGTTAAATAATCTTACACGGATTTTGAACCACTGTACAAATTGTGATTTCCGATGAGATTCAAGTCCAGCGGGATCAGTGATTAAAGATTCCGCATCGAACTCACTGCAAACCAATATGCATTTAACTCGCTTAACACACACTTTCAATTATGTACAGCAATGTAAGTGAATTAAGACTTTAACTTACTCAACGAATGCCGAAACTTCATCGCAATTTAGAAGGGCATATATTGTTGCAGCACTGTACTCTTCATCTGTTAGCCATCGAGTATACGTTCGGCCGAACGGACTACCTGACTGCTTGAATATTGACAATTGCCCTTCCAAATTTGTGCTTGCTCCGGGATCATTTCGGCCTAGTTGATTTAACCTTGTACCAACATTAGGCCCGAAATATTGACTACAAAAGTTTACAAGTTCTTCCATTACGTAAGCCTCCGCAATTGAGCCTTCAACCCGAGCCTTATTACGGACTTTTTTCTTTAAATGGAACATGAACCTAGAAGTTTAGCGAATCGAGTTAGGTGGAATATCAATGATAACAGATGTCGCATTAAGTGTAAACGAACAACTATAACAATTTAAGGATTACCTCTCGAAGGGATACATCCACCGATATTGCACGGGTCCACCCATCTTAGCTTCATATGCCAAGTGAACAGGCAGATGCTCCATTGAATCAAAGAACGAAGGTGGGAAGATTTTCTCCAGCTTGCAAATCGTCACCACAATGTTCTTCTCAAGCACTTCCATGTTACTCACCCGGATCGTAGAAGAGCATATATCTCGAAAGAAATGAGATAATTCAGTCAAAGTCTCGCAAACAACCCGTGGCAACAGTCCCCGGAAGGCAATAGGAATGAATCTCTCCATGAATACGTGGCAGTCGTGACTCTTCATCCCTTGGAACTTGCATTCCGATACATTGCAACAACGAGATATGTTGGACGCAAACCCATCCGGAAGCTTCAAATTCTTAACCCACTGACAGACCTTCTCCACTTGTTTCTTGTCTAGACAGTAAGGTGCTTTCGGAAGTATGGTCCTCCCACTGACTGTCCGAGGATGCAATTCACGGCGTACACCCAACTGTTGTAGATCCCTTCTCGCTTTAAGGTGATCTTTCGATTTGCCCTTGACATTCATCACTGTGTTGAACACATTATCAAAAACGTTCTTCTCAATATGCATCACATCCATGTTGTTTCGGATAACGAGCGTCCTCCAGTAGGCTAACTCCCAGAAGATACAAAATTTTCTCCAGTTGTGCTCTTTCCCGAACCCTGCAATCTTCCGATCTGGCACACCCTTACCGTGTGGTATGTCAGTATCAAGTGCCTCCAGGTGTGAGAGTACTTCTTCACCAGATGGGTAGTCCAGTGTGACAACCTCACGCTCGATTGTCCCGTCAAATTTATCCTTCTGCCTACGAAACTGATGGCCCGGTGGCAAAAGCTTACGGTGACATCCGAACCACGAGGCCTTTCCGCCGTGCTTTAACGTATGACCGGGGTTCACGCCCATACAAGCAGGGCATGCTAGCTTCCCATGTGTGCTCCAGCCACACGTCATTCCCAATGCGGGGAAATCATGTATAGTCCACATCAAAGCAGCCCTCATCTGAAAATTTTGTTTAAGGGATGCATCATATGTTTCGACTCCATGATTCCATAATTGTTTTAACTCATCAATCAACGGCCTTAAATACACATCTATGTCCTTACCGGGACTCTTCGGCCCCGGAATAAGCAACGACAAGAACATATACGGCTTCTTCATGCACATGCCTGGTGGAAGGTTGTAAGGGACAATAATAACAGGCCAACAGGAGTAAGGCGTGGTAGACTGACCGAAAGGGTTGAACCCATCGGTTGCCAGACCAAGTCTAACATTCTGAACTTCCTGAGCAAAGACTGGATGCCTGCGGTCAAACTCCTTCCACGCCTCTCCATCAGCTGGGTGTGTCAGCACATCGGCATCGTTGCTGCGAGTCTCACGGTGAGCCCTCATATGTTCAGCTGTATTGGAGGAGTAGTACATTCTCTGAAGCCGTGGTGTGACCGGGAAATATCGCAATATCTTCCATGCAATGTTTTTCTTCTTCCCTTTGTCCGGTTTGTACCTCGAATGATCACATACTGGACATAATGACAAATCCTTATTCTCTTTCCAGAATAATACACAATCGTTATTGCACGCATCTATCCGGTCATAGCTCAACCCAAGTTTCCTCATCATCTTCTTCGCGTCATAGTACGACGGCGGTAGCTTTTCACTTTCGGGCAGTATTTCTTTGATGAAGGTAACAAACTCGTTAAAACCTTTCTCACTCAGCCCGTGGTCTGATTTCAACTGTAATAACCTACTAACCGCAGACAGCCGTGTGTGTTTCGGAGCTCCATCCCACAGCGGCTCTTCCGCAGCTCTCAACAACTCATAAAACTGATGAGCCCCCTCGTTCGGCGGTTGTGGACTGTCGTTACCCCAGTCAACATTAGCATGCCCAGCATCCATAATCATATCTCGGAAATCATATCGTGCCTCCTCCCTAACTTCAGTTTGACTAGCCAGGTTGGACGACAATACTATCGTTTCCCCGTGCTGCGTCCACCTTGTGTATCCACCCATAAAACCGTACCGACGAAGATGCCATTTTACTTCAATTCTTTTTCTCCAGTGCAACAACTCACATCTACCGCACGGACACCTTATCTTATCAAGGTCAACATGTGCAGGATGCGCATAAGCGAAGTCGAGAAATTCGTCAACGCGACACTCAAAATCTTCAGCATTCTTCCTTTTCATCCAACTTCGATCGACTGACATGACGACTGAATTATCGTACTGTATACCACCTTCAATAATGACCAGTGATTAGGCATTGCCGATGTAAATATCAATGCATGAATGTTACAACATGTCTACATATTTTCCCTCCACTCTTGAACAGGTAGTGGTCCTATCCCATTCAGAAAAGCACATGTTTATAAAACAGTGAATAACTCATGCTTAGTCCGATGTCTGTGGAAAATTCGGCAGCACCTCCCCGCATTTCTCCAAGTACACCACATCGATTAGGTGTTCTAACATTCATCTAACCTTGCTCAGGAAGGTTTGACGGATGTTAGAACACCAGATCTGTATGCACCCGGAGAAACACACGAGAACGTGTACCAAATATCCACGACATAGAACATAAAGCATGAGTCAAAATACTGTTTTATAAACAATTAGCTTTTCCAAACTGTCCAAACTGGACATCCAAAGGCTCATTACAAGGCATTACTTTGTAATGAGTACCTTTGAACGGGAACTAAGGGTTTTTATGCATGCATGTGTTCAGAAATTGATAAGATATGCAAGAATCTTTCCGAAATATCAAAACTACAGAACTTGATCGTTGCATATGTTACCAATTCCACATTAAATAGAACTCGTTGGCAACGAGTTGAACCATCTCGTTGCCAATGGACTTCTCAAAACAACAATTAATATAAAGAAGGCAGGGTTTGTAAACAACGAGTAATTGAACCATCTCTGGGCAACATGGAGTAATTATGGGATGTACAAGGGCTAATTAGGGCTAACTGGGTTATTAGGGTTAATTACGATTATTAATTATAGCTGATTAGGGTTGATTAGGACTAATTAGGGTTATTTAGTCCTAATTAGGGTTAATTAGTCCTAATTAGGGCTAATTGGGCTTAATTGGGTTATGTTAGGGCTAATTAATGTTAATGAGGGATAGTTTCGGATAATTATAGCTACTAGGGTTGATTAGGACTAATTAGAGTTATGTAGTCCTAATTAGGGTTTAATTGTGCCGAGTAGTGCTGATTAGTCCTAATTAGGGCTAATTAGGCTTAATTGGGTTATGTTAGGGCTAATTAATGTTAATGAGGGCTAGTTTCGGATAATTATAGCTAATTAGGGTTGATTAGGACTAATTAGGGTTATTTAGTCCTAATTAGGGTTTTGATGGTGCCGAGTAGTGTTGATTAGTCCTAACTAGCGCTAATTAGGCGTAATTGGGTTATGTTAGTGCAAATTATGACTAATTAGGCTAACTACAATCAATATGCGCATAATTGGGTTCATTTGGGCTAATTTGGGGTAATTACAGCTAATTTGAATTTCATCAGGTTCTTAGGGTTAATTAAAACTAATTAGGCTCGTTAGAGCTAATTAGGGTTAATTGATTTACTAAAATATTGTTAATCAGGACTAATTAGGGCTAATTATAGCCAGCGCTGGAGCCACGATTAGATTCCAGGGGGTGCATGCTAAAAATGTCGCATTAACCTAACTAACCTAAATTTAATGCACATTCAACAACCTCAATTCCGACACCTCATATAGGGTGTCGATATGGTGTCCGATACGTGTCTGACACCTCCGGACACGTGTCCGACACATACCGACGCGTGTCCGACGCGACACGTGTCCGACGGCGTCGGACACGTGTCCGACCCACCGACACGCACCTCCAGACACATCGGCATACGTTAATTTGTTTTTTAAATGCTGGACACCGTCGATCAAACGTGGTGTCCGTGTCTGCGCTAACTAACATGTATCTCAATCCAATTGGGTCTCATCCTCCGTCAACAACCTCAATTCCGACACCTCATATAGGGTGTCGATATGGTGTCCGATACGTGTCTGACACCTCCGGACACGTGTCCGACACATACCGACACGTGTCCGACGCCTTGGACACGTGTCCGACGCCCACCGACACGCACCTCCAGACACATCGGCATACGTTAATTTGTTTTTTAAATGTCGGACACCGTCGATCAGACGTGGTGTCCGTGTCTGCGCTAACTAACAGGTATCTCAATCCAATTGGGTCCCATCCTCGTCAACAATCTCAATTCTCAATTCTCAAATGCTCAATGCAATAAAAATTAACAAAAATCACACATTCAATCCAATTGGGTCCCATCCTCCGTCAATAATCTCAATATCTCAAATGCTCAATGCACAATTAACAATCTAAAATCATCAATTAATAATCGCAATTACTTCAAATGCACAGCTAATAACCTAAAATCATCGATCAATAATCACAATTCTAAAACGCACAATTAACAACCTAAAATTATCAAACAAATGATCAATGTTCAAATGGGAAAAAAATGTTCAAAATTCACATATCCGATGCGCTTGAATTATTTCAATTTAGGGTTCGATTGTATTAGGGCATTCAATTTAGGGTTCAATTAGTTTCATTTAGGGTTCGATTCGATTAGGGCATTCAATTTAGGGTTCAATTACTTCAATTTAGGGTTCAATTAGGAGGTTCTATTGATTCAATTTAGGGTTCAGTTGATTTGAGGCATTCAATTTAGGGTTCAATTAGTTCAATTTAGGGTTCGGTTGGATTAGGGCATTCAATTTGGGGTTCAATTAGGGTTTTGTTAGATTGGGGCAATCAATTTAGGGTTTAATTAGGGGTTCAATTAGTTTAATTTAGGATTCGATTCAATTAGGGCATTCAATTTAGGGTTCAATTACTTCAATTTTGGGTTCAATTAAGGGGTTCTATTGATTCAATTTAGGGTTCGGTTGATTTGAGGCATTCAATTTAGGGTTCAATTAGTTCAATTTAGGGTTCGGTTGGATTAGGGCATTCAATTTAGGGTTCAATTAGGGTTCGGTTAGATTGGGGCAATCAATTTAGGGTTTAATTAGAGGTTCAATTAGTTTAATTTAGGGTTCGATTTAATTAGGGCATTCAATTTAGGGTTCAATTACTTCAATTAGGGGGTTCTATTGATTCAATTTAGGGTTCGGTTGATTTGAGGCATTCAATTTAGGGTTCAATTAGGGTTCGGTTAGATTGGGGCAATCAATTTAGGGTTTAATTAGGGGTTCAATTAGTTTAATTTAGGGTTCGATTCAATTAGGGCATTCAATTTAGGGTTCAATTACTTCAATTTAGGGTTCAATTAGGGGGTTCTATTGATTCAATTTAGGGTTCGGTTGATTTGAGGCATTCAATTTAGGGTTCAATTAGGGTTCGGTTAGATTGGGGCAATCAATTTAGGGTTTAATTAGGGGTTCAATTAGTTTAATTTAGGGTTCGATTCAATTAGGGCATTCAATTTAGGATTCAATTACTTCAATTTAGGGTTCAATTAGGGGCTCTATTGATTCAATTTAGGGTTCGGTTGATTTGAGGCATTCAATTTAGGGTTCAATTAGTTCAATTTAGGGTTCGGTTGGATTAGGGCATTCAATTTAGGGTTCAATTAGGGTTCGATTAGATTGGGGCAATCAATTTAGGGTTTAACTAGGGGTTCAATTAGTTTAATTGAGGGTTCGATTCAATTGGGGTTTAGGGTTTTGGGTTTTGGGTTTGCGTCACTTAATTTTAATGTCCCTTGCCCAGTTCCGTCCCGTCCCATCCCATCTAGATCCAACGCCACTTAACCCGATCTTGTCTATGGCTGCCACCAAAGTAGTCGCATAAGGCCTATTTTCGGATCAGAAGCAACATCCATTGCTCTCGCCGTTTCAATATTGAAAGCACGGAGAGCAAATCCAGCCCACTCAATCTCCAATGTCTTTAAACTTTTCACAGCAATTTACATGTATAAGAGGAAGACAGAAGGTATAGCGTAGAGCAAATAGAGGAAGACAAGAACTTTACCTCACGAGAAATACTGCCGGAGGTGAGAAACCGTCGTCTCCGGTGGTCCCGGTGGTCGACGCTGCTCTCTCTCTCTCTCTCTCTCAGTCTCTCTCCTCTTCACAGATCTGCCGGAGGTGAGGGCCCGTGGTCGTCGGAGTTGCAGGTGGTCGCCGTTGTCGAGGGAGGTCACCGCCGGTGTCGAGGGAAGTCACCGCCGGTGTCGAGGGAGGTCGCCGCCGGGGTAGAGGGAAGTTGGGTTTTGGGATTTTCGAAGAGAGAAGCAGTGACAGTTCAAACCAGATCTATGAATTAAATAGACTTTTAGCGACGGATTTATTCCGTCGCTAAACGTCCGTCGGTGAAGACCTATTTGTACCGACGGAGTTTTTTGCGACGGAATAAATCCGTCGCTTAAATAATATTTCACGGCGGAATGTTACCGACGGAGGTTTCCGTCGATAAAATGCCTTTCACC
>JAVXUP010003515.1:0-64878 GCA_033070095.1 Escallonia herrerae | reverse complement strand
TAAATATTTTTGGAGAGTTATATGACATAGATAAATTATGTCTAATTTGTTACATGCTTGCCTTGATTTGTGTTATGGTTTAAATATACTTTTGAGGTATATTTGTTGGGTTTTTGGTAAGCCCACACTTTTAAACCATTTATATTTTCAAGGCCTTGTCGCCCGTTTTCCTTGGGAGGAGAATGTGGCCTATTCATCCATTTTATTACCCTTTAACTTCTTATTTGAGCATGCTAGTTTTAGGTTAAATGGATGGATATTAGATTGGCATTCTAAAGAAACTTATGTTTAATGTGTTTACTCTTGTTTTAAGAAAATTCTTTTGAGAATAATGTGCTGTGCGGCATCTCCATTTGTTTTATTGGAGTAGTTTGTAGTAGGATTCTCAAAGATGTTGTATTCTGCTATTTCCCTGTATATTTCGAGAAAGCCTTGTACGGGGATGTAATTTCGCACGCACATTATTCAAACCAGAATTTTCTTAGCATAAGTTATTAGAATGCCAATAGGGCTCAATGGAGTCCTTGCAAATTTAATTGCATGGTGCAATTTTATATTGTTCTAAATTATCATGTGGATGATTTATTATATTGTGGCTTATATGATGATGAAATTTATTGCGAAAAATTACTTGAAAAATATTTTTCCCAACTCACATACATGGGAGATGATTACGAGCTTAGCAGATTTTCGATTTCATGATGTGAGGAAGGATTATGTTTTTCATTTGAATTTTTTGAAATAAATAGAAGGATGTATAATTAATGTCTTTTCCTTGCGCAATCTAATGTAGTGAATATAATGGCCACCAAGAATGTCATAGCTGATCTCGTTAAGGGTGAGAAACTTAACGGAGATAATTATGACGTTTGGCACAAAAAGATGAAATTCATGCTGAACGAACAAGAGCTCGAGGAGCACTTGACCAAGGAGATGGTCGCGCCAACTGAGGCGCAACCCCTAAGAGACCACACTGCCTACCAGAAATGGAATCAGAAAGATCGTAGTGCGCGCTACACCTTGTTGAGCAGCTTGCAAAATGATCTAATTGGGCAGTATGATGAACTTCCAACTTGCAAAGCTTTATGGGATCAGCTCAAGTTTTCTTTTGGTGGAACCTCAACTACGCGGCTTCGTAGCCTTGTGATTAAGTTTGAGGAGTACACAAAAGACCCTAAACATACCATGAGTGAACATCTAAGGATGATGTCCAATATGATTGGTAAGCTAAGGGATGCTGGCCATGCGCTCACAGATGAGCAGCAAGTCAGAGCTGTCATAAGGTCCCTTCCTGCCTCGTGGGCCAATATGAAACAGATATTGACCCACAGTGAAAACATCAAGAACTTTTCTGATGTTTCACAGCATGTCATCCTTGAGGACGAGACTCGAGATACTGACAAGACCCTTGCTTATGTCGCCCAAGGGGGATCGCGCAATGCAAATGGCAAGCGCGAAAGACAAAGTAAGAAAGGTAAGAAAGGCGAGGCTAGCACTTCTGCGCCAAAGGAAGGAAAAATGAAGAAACGCAAGAGAGGAAAACGTGGTGGGAAAAAGGATCTGTCTAAAGTTAAATGCTTCAACTGTCAACAGAAAGGACACTTCGCTCGTGATTGCACTGAGCCGAAGAAGGTACTTTCAGAATCTCTCTCTCAGTTATATGTTTCCTCACATGTGATGGTTGCTCATTCCCAACCTGTGTGGTTTGTGGATACAGGTGCAACAAAACATGTAGCACGTGATCGAGAGGGGTTCGTAGATTATCACCGGATTCCAGCGGGTAGCAAACATATCTTCATGGGAAACAATAGCTCCGAAGAGGTGCTAGGGGTTGGTTCTTACCAGCTCAAGTTGCGCACTGGGCGCACATTGATTCTAGAGGATGTGCGATATGCACCCACAGTTCGGCTTAATCTACTTTCAGTTACTGCTTTATTAGACAGTGGTTTTTCCTTTATTTTTAGGGGTAATAAGTTGGACATTTTTTTGGATGATGTTTTGTTCGGACATGGTTTTCGCATGGATAGTCTTTTTCAATTGGATTTAATTGATTCTCAGTCTTCTTATTCTTATGTGGTGAATGATAATATTGTGAATGATTCTACCACCTGGCATGCAAGACTGGGCCACATAGGCCAAGATAGAATGACTCGTTTGGCTAGAGAAGGCCTTTTAGGCCCACTTGCAAAAGTCAATCTACAAACTTGTGAGGCTTGTTTGGCCGGTAAAGCATGCAGGAAGCCTTTTGGAAAGGCTGTGAGAGCAACTCAACCACTTGAGCTAGTTCACTCTGATATATGCGGACCTATGAGTGTAAAGGCACGCCATGGCGCCTCTTATTTCCTTACACTGATAGACGATTATACGCGATATGGTTATGTGTATCTGATATCTCACCGCTACGAAGCTTTGGACTGTTTCAAACGCTTTGTAGCTGAGGTTGAGAATCAGAAAGAGAAGAATTTAAAAACTCTTCGCACTGACCGAGGACGCGAATATTTGTCAGATCACTTCAAGAAGTTTTGTGAGGAAAAGGGGATACGCAGGCAACTTACTATTCCTAATACTCCACAACAAAATGGTGTTGCGGAAAGAAGGAATAGAACATTGTTAGACATGGTTAGGTCTATGATGGCGCAAGCAAACCTTCCTATATCTTTTTGGGGGGATGCCCTTTTGACTGCAGCCTATATACTTAATCGTGTGCCTTCACAGTCAGTCAAATCCACCCCTTATGAGCTTTGGAATGACCAAAAGCCAAATTTGGATAACTTGCGCCCATGGGGCTCAGCAGGTTATGTTCACAGTACTTCTCATAAGTATGGGAAACTAGGGCCTAGAGCAAAGAAGAGTATCTTTCTAAGGTATTCTGAAAACTCTAAAGGTTATGTAATGTATGGTGAACATCCAAATGGTGGAAGGACTGAAATAGAGTCTCGTGATGTCGATTTCATAGAGAGTGATTTTCCTAGCATTGGAGATGCGAGTAAGAATCTTGACCTCTATGAGTTAGAGGAGGTTGAACCCACTTTACCATCTTCAAGCGAAGGTGGGGAATTAGTTCCTCATCCGGTTGTCGCTGAAGATAGTGTAAGTGACCTTCAACCTAGTGGGAGTATCCCAGACAGTGGGAGCACACCACAAGGACCATTAGGTCAACAAGATTCTCAACTGCGTAGAGGTGCACGAAGAAGAGTTCCACGTCGTCGTTTTGAGATTGACGGAGAAATTCTTATGTGCACTCCAAATGATGAGGACGAGCCTACTTCTGTGGAAGAAGCCTTATCTTCATCTGCTAGAAATGAGTGGATGGCTGCAATGAAGGATGAGTTAAGCTCAATGGAAAAGAATCGAGTCTGGGAGTTGATTGACCTTCCGCCAGGGCGCAAGACTATTGGAAACAAGTGGGTTTTTAAAGTCAAATGCAAGGTAGATGGGTTAATTGACAAGTATAAGGCACGTCTTGTGGCGAAAGGCTATACCCAACTGCGGGGTGTGGACTATGAAGATACTTTCTCCCCAGTGGTGAGATTTGCTTCAATTCGTCTGATCCTAGCTATTGTCGCCCAGCAGGATTTAGAACTTTTTCATATGGATGTTAAGACTGCGTTTCTCAATGGAGAACTAGACGAAGAGATTTATATGGCTCAACCCGAGGGTTTTGAAGTCAAAGGACATGAGCGCAAAGTTTGCCGTCTCAAACGTTCTATATATGGTCTCAAACAATCGTCTAGGCAGTGGTACTTTAGGTTTCATCATGCCATTACCTCTATAGGTTTTGAAATGATTGAACAAGACCATTGCGTTTACGTAAAACGATCCAAGAAAAATATTCTAATCCTTTCTTTGTATGTGGATGACATTCTTTTAGCTGGAAATGACATGAGTTCCATTGTCGCCACTAAGCAGTGGTTGTCCTCAACTTTTGAGATGAAGGACATGGGAGAAGCTAATTATGTGCTCGGGGTTAAAATCATACGTGATCGTCCAAAGAGACTTCTCGGTTTGTCTCAAGAGACATACATCAAGAAAGTCATTGAACGATTTCGTATGCATAACTCAAAACCCATAGACACTCCAATGGACAAGGCGTGTACTTTGACCACAGACCAATGCCCAAAGAATGATGAGGAAAAGAATCGGATGTCCAAAGTGCCTTACGCGGCTGCAGTAGGAAGTCTGATGTACGCTATGCTGTGTACGCGTCCAGACATCTGCTATGCCGTTGGAATGGTGAGTCGTTATCAGAGTAATCCTGGACCCGCTCATTGGAATGCGGTGAAGAGGATCCTTCGATACTTGCGTGGAACCGCTGATCTCGTCCTGTGTTATCATGGTGGAGACTTGAGACTGAGAGGATACAGCGATGCTGATTGGGGTGGTGATAGAGATGAGCGCAGATCCACTTCAGGTTATGCATTCATACTAGGAGGTGGAGCTATCTCTTGGTGCAGCAAGAAAAAGACTTGCATCGCCCTATCCACGATGGAGTCGGAGTATGTTGCTTGTTCAGCAGCAGTCCAGGAAGCTGTTTGGTTGAGGTCATTCTTACAGTCTTTAGGGGTTACAGCTCATGCAGATGAGGCTGTCACTGTTCACTGTGACAATACAGCTGCCCTAGATTTTGTAAAGGACCCCAAATATCATGGGAAGGCCAAACACATAGGCCTTCGTTATCACTTCATTAGAACTTTAGTTGCGCAAGGAGAGGTGTCCATGAAACATATACCTACTGGCAGAATGGTGGCTGATCCTTTGACCAAGCCCATTGCTAGAGATGTTTTCCTTTCTCACATTAGGAGTATGGGACTCCGTAGGTTTTGACATGTTTATGGCATCTTATGTGCTTGACATTTATTATATTAAATTTTCATTCCTTGATTTGAGTTTATTTTGGAATGAATGGATAATCTTTGTGATTACATATACATCCTTGTTGAGAGTGTCACCAGGCTCGAATTGACCCACTCACACGGGTAATTCACCTTGGCGCTAAGATAGCGAGCAAGATGAGACATAATTGTCTTAAGCGCCAAGTGGGCGAATAAGATGATACAGCTTATAAAGCAAACATGTCGCCTTAGTTGGAGCTAAGATGAGACCTAATAAATGTAGGTCGATCATAGAGTATCTCCACAACTCTATGTAGCCTGTTTACAGCCGAATGTGAGATTTCAGGTAGGCACTATGAGAGTGACTGGGCTGAAAAACTCAGGTTAGGCGCTTGTACAGCGACTAGACTTAGATTCGTATGGCGTATTTATTATACATTTATGTGACACGCCCTTGAGGGTTACGCCATAGCATGCAAATCATACTGCATGTGCTAAATGCAGACCGACAGTGGGAGTGACGAATGAATCCCTGCTTCGTCACTGTGTGAGCCACTTGGATCAAAATTTTTGATCATATATAGTACCCTTTTCACCTTAGACTATGTCATGAAGAGGATACTCAATGTCGCTACTTTAGCATGTACCCTTGGATCATGGATGATGCGGTCTCGCGGGGCATGTCTAGGAAAGCGGTTGGGTCTAATTGGAATGACATGAGGGCTTTGGGAAGAAAGTTCAATATTACATCATGTTGTGTGATTCATAGCCCGGGCGACTTTGTCGATTTTCGTTTCGATATGAGTCATGAATACATAACATATGAGAGGTTTAACACTGCTCATTATGAGGGATTTGAGAGTGTTTAATCTGGTGTAATTGAACTATCTGGGGTACATACGAGATTTATTGGAGTGATGTATTGTGTTAGTTTGGTGATAACTTAATACAATACTCCTCAACTGGACATCCTTTCTCGTAGGTCGCACGTTCCATTTCCTGTATGAGGAGATGAGTGGACGAGAGATAAAGAGGGACTACGATTTATTTGCCCTGTGTGTGGGCGAGTGGGAGCTGTTAATAAATTGGGTCAATGGACCCATTATCCGCCCACTAACAGATAATGTGTATTTGTTAGTCTGGATAATTACAGTTAATTAGAGGATATTTATCTCCTAAGTGTTTGAGGTAAATACATCTTTATCTCCTAAGAGTTGGAGGTAAAGCCAGTCTCTAATTGTATCTCTATATAAAGGCTAGAGATATCCCAATAATAAAAGGAAGTCATAGCAATAATCCCTCTCTCTATAGCACTCTCTCTAGAGCAATCACCAAGCTCTAGGATTTGGTTCGTGGACGAAGAACTCGACTCTAGTAGCCGTTTTCGTACCTGCGAAAAAGATCAAGCGCGTTGGAGGCTCGTAACAACAAGGATCCTACGTCGGAATTTTCGAAGACTTCGTACGGTATGTTTTCGAACCCATTACGTGTTACGTGGTAGCACGATAATTGTTGTAATCGATTCAACAATTTCATTCAAGCCCAACTCAATAGTGCAGAGGAAAAAGGTTCAGCGCTAAACTATGCAAGATGGCCATCGCAGTTGCTGTGCATGGTATATGGAAAGAAAGACATGTTAGGATCTTTGAGCAGAAAAAAGCAGGTCCTCAGAACTGCTTCCATGTCATGCAGCAATGGATACAATTTGGTGTTAAAAGCTGAAAGAACATAGCTGATACTACTTAGAATAGCGCACTGTGTACGGCCTGGGGATTGGACACTATCCTTGGGAAAAGAGTAACTGAGCTAAGAAGGAAATGGAAGGAGTCAAGAAATTTGAGGAAGATACATGTAAATCAATTTTTTTTTCTGTTTTTCTTCCTGTCAATCGGTACATAGGGACTATAAAGTACATCAGTGAGTTGTGTTTACATGGAATAAAATGACTTTTCACCAAAAATAATATTATCCACTAGTGGACGAGTTGCTAAACGATGGAGGCGGCGTTTTGGCAACTAGATCGATAAAAATAATGACTTTACGTTGGTAGTTTATATTTATGAGATTTATTTTATTTTGTTTTAAGTGCTTTTAAGGTGTTATACTAATTTTTTCTGTTTTATTCTGTGAGGATTTATTTTGCTATAGAAAGCTAACTTAAGGTGTTAAAATTCAGAGCTAAGGCCTCATTGTATATGTAGAGTTACATAAATTTTTAGAAACTATAGTTAAAATTCAGAGCTAAGGCCTCACAAATTTTTTGAAAATTTGTGAGCTGGCCTAATTGTTCTTGTTCCCAAACTTGTTCACAATAGTAATTCATAGTGCTGTATACAACGCTGACCAAGTGACCATAACCTGTCCAAAGGCTTGTTTACGGGCATCTTCGGATCACGTTTCTATTTCCAAAGCTCTTCCAACTGGTGTCTTACAGGCGAACCGTGTTGGCTACAAACATGCACCCAATTTTTACAACTGGCTACCTCATTGCATAGGTAGGGAGATGGAGGAAGAAGACGTAAAGACGGCTGGAATCTTTTTTTGATATATATTTTGCTATACACAATCTACACATGCAGTTTCAACCTTCAGAAAAAGAAGATTAAAGGTAGGATGAAGACATCTTTCCATCTTGCCAAAAGTATCCACCAATTTTTTTTAGTCTCTTGAGGTTTGCATTTGGTTCCCAGCCACTTTTGTAGTACTGTTGTGTTATGCAGCCTTGTGTCATTTACAGGATGATGACATGTACAAGTACGTTTGTCGGTTTCTTGGAAGATAGCCTAGATATTCTGGCAACTGAGAAACCAAAACGTTAATGCAATTGCAGCTTGCCCACCTTTCAACAGTCCTCAAGTCTTCTCTTTTTGCTTGTTTGGTTTTCCGACGAGGACTTTCCATGCCCAAACGTGCCAAACCCAAGTGTATGCTTATGTGGAAAATTTCAACATAAGCGTTCAAGCTACGTCTCAACACTTATAAGCTGTTTTCCTGGTCAAGGGATGACTTTGTTCATCAATTACAGAAGCATCAGTGTTTCATGACATATACAGAAAGGAGCATAATAATGGCAATGAATGGAGGCAAGAAAATTCTCCTGTAAGGACATACCTCGTGCTTTCCTCGTCTCTGCCTCAATAAGCCGAGTCCAAATCACACACGCTCTCATGGTGACGGCTTCATGCCTCCTTCATCCTGCCCTCAAATCCCCTTGAACGGCCAAGTAACATAATATTTCTTTCCCGTTGGCATATTTGGAAAAATAAAATTGATAACTTTTTCGAAGATATAATTTGGGATCAATTCTTGTATGTAATTCCAGCGATCCCATACTCATACACTATATCTGAATTCCTTTACCAAAATTAATTCCCCAAGATCAAATTCCGCAATAATACAATAGCAATTCGTTGAATTCATTCTCCTTTCTGGGCTGGCCTAATTGTTCCTCTTTTCAAACCACTACTACCTCTCTGTTTTTGGGTTTAGTTTCCCCAAATGAGAATAAACAACTAGGATTCATATTGTTGTATACAACATTGGCGATATATTGATGTAAACTATCTCAAGCAGGGGCGGACTCAGGATATTACATCGATGGGGGGCTGGGGAGGGGGGGGGGTGGTGGTGGCAAAAAATTTAGTCATCGAATAAGATCATTTGGTGCAGGAAGCAAAATAAAATAAACTTAAAGTAATTGTAGTCTTCAATTGCATGACATGTACAAAATAATTTTAAGCCTGTGTGCATTACTTCTAGCATCGCATCTTTATTGAGGTTAAATCCTGTGCATGCATCTATATATTTAAGTCTTTGCACAATAGTTTAGAAATAACACGATTAAACTCACGAATTGCCTCGCTCCTTGATTGAGGTTATATCATTTGCACGCATTATATATTCTAGTCTTTGCAACTACTTCAGAAATAACTTGGCTACATGTTACTCCCGTCTAGCAATCAGAAGTATATAAATTGTATGTATATGGAAATGTATATATGGCATTGAGTAGCAAGAAAGATACACTACAAGAAAAATAACTTTTAGCGACGGATTTTTTCGTCACTAAAAGTGTTATTTCAGTAGCGAAATCTTTTAGCAACAGAATTTCCGTCACTAAAAACCCCGTCGCTAAAAGATTAGCGACGGAAATACCGAATCCGTCGGTAAAAGTTATATCTTTACCTACGGATTAAATTGTTTTTAGTAAAAGTATTTTCATTTCTTTTTACTTCTTCAAAAAATTAATTAAAAAGGCTTTTAGCAACAGTATATCCGTCGCTAAAAGTCCGCTGGTTAAAATACAAAATTTTGTTAAAATTTTTTTTAATATCCAAACCTACTTCTTGTAATTCAACTTAGACAAACATTCAAATCCACACAAAAAGCCACTAATAGCAATTTTTATTTAAAAAAAAATATTTTAAGTATTTCAATTCAATCAAACAATCCACATTTATAATTTAACCCAAATCGTCCTACAAATGTTGCACAACTTTTATATAATACAACCTAGGTGATTAAATGAATTACAAGGCACAAATTATACAGTAGAGAAGCCTCAAGTGACAACGTTGCATGGCTGAACTTATATTAGTGTCAAGTTCCACACAGAAAGAACATCCACATTTATGCTTAACAGTTATGGCCAGACCACCTACCAGTAACAAACTTGGGAAGAATTAACAAATAAACAACCATACTTAAGGTAATGGGATCAATGGAAAAATGCATATTAAACAAAATTCATTTGCAAGATCATTTGAAATCTATAAAAAAAAATTCAGCTCTTAACAAAATGAATTGTTGAAAGTATAATCTCAACAATCTCAACAGCCTAATACAATGACTATTTACTATGAAATCTACAAGGAAGAACAAGTCCAAACCTATGCATACCCTATGAACACTTCACCAACTGAACCAAGACAGACTACGAAGCCATTACAAAAGCCAAAGTGATACTTAGCCCCTTCAACCACATTAACACACGAGATGCTCAAGTGCAACCAGCACTAACTTCACCTTTCTTTCCAGGATTCCACAACTACATATAGAAAAAATACAGCTAAAAGGCACAAAGGACTAACCAAAATATAATCTTGATCAAGTATTTGTCTGAGGTTTACCTGCCACTAAAGATGCAAGAATGGCTCTGAGACTTGGATTTAAGCTAGAGGAATGAGTAATGGTACCTGCCACTATCTTATGAGTTATTGATGGTGAAAGTCATTGTGAGTTCTTATATTTTGATTCATGCTTAATGTTGACATTTGGGAGCATTTTGATGTGCATTTATTACATTTCTATGAATCTCCATAAAATGCAATACTGTGCAAGTTACTCAAAGAAGAAAAGTTTAGGGTTCTACACTGCATTATAACCTATTTGTAGTTTTACCCCTGATCATTTGTGATTCTGTGCTTAGATGATTACGTATTGTCAAAAGCATATTTCAATTTCACAAGCAAGTCATTATGTGCTCATACAAATTCCGTAAGCAGATTTAAGATAGGAGCTAATAACATGCTTAGATGATAAATGCAATTTGTGAACACTAGCTGCAATACACATGTGAAGCACGACCAAAATGCAAAAGCATATTTTACTATCTAAGAAAGCAGGTTAATGACATTGGTGTAAAATTGTACATTAGACCATCAAACAATATGAACACCCTGATATGACTTCTCGTTAGAGAAATGATAGAGAGATGTAAAAGTTAAGGATTTTCTAGAATCACCTGCTAAAATCCGTAGCCAGCAGCAGTGGCTCGCGATGGCCGGCGACAATAGAGTCGTGCGGTATGGCGGCGATGCAGCAGAGGAGGTGGGTGCATATGGGTTGTGGCAGCGTGCAGCAGAGGGGTTGGGGGTGGTTGTGGTGGCGCCAGAGGTGGGCGCCGAGGATGAGATGGCGAGCAGTAGCGATGGCCAGGTGGGGGTGGGGGTGCGGCAGGAGGGCGGCGTGGAATTAGGGGTTAGGGGGAATTGGGGGCAGACAGAGAAGAGAGAGAAATAAGGGGGAAAGGTGTGAGCGGCGGGGAGAAAAGAAAGAGAAGGGTAGGGTTTTCTTCAGTTTAATAACTTTTAGCGACAGAAAATTCCGTCGCTAAAATCTCCTTATTCCGTCTGTAAATAGTTTTTCCCAACCGACTTTCAGCGACGGAATATCCGTCATTAAAATTGACTTTCAGTGACGAACTAACTTCCGTCCCTAAAAGTCAGTCGGGAAAAGCTCTGTTTTTCTTGTAGTGATATTAGTCGAACTTTAAGGTTATTCATACAAAACAAAAGAATAATCAGAATTTTTTGCGAATTGGAACTAAAATAACAATATATAGGAAATTGATAAATGCACTCCAAAGATAAATTCTCACAAACTCTAAATGGCTTTTAGTGGCACTTGTTAATAACACAATTTTAACCTTTAAAATTGTGTTATTAGCAAGTGCCACTAAAAACATGCATCTTTCCTTACTAATGGAGACCTCATTAATAAACACGGCTGCGACCTTCAACGATCGCAAGTCTTCTCTTTCTGTTTTCAGAAAGAGATTAGAATTATAGTTTTCGCAAGTCTTCTCTTTCTGTTTACCTGGCTGTCCCAGGACTGCTTGTTTATGGGCATCTTCAGATCTCCAAAGCTCTTCGAATTGTGTTACAGGCGAAGCGTGTTGGCTACAGACATGCATCCATTTTTACAACTGGCTACCTCATTGCATAGGTAGGGAGATGTAGGAAGACGTAAAGATGGCTGGAATCTTTTATGATCTATATTTATATTTTGCTAGACACAATCAACACAGTTTTCAGAAACTATAGAACTGGTTTCCTAGCTTTACGAGGCTTAAAAAAATTGGACAAGATCTACCTACGAATTTTAAATAATAAATCATAGCAAATACCAATAAGTAGGGGTGTAAAAAAAAAAAAAGAACATCAAAACAAATAGGACGATGTTTCACATAAGTAAAAGAGGTAAACTAAGAAAAGCTTACAATTAAATTTGTGAAGTATTAATGTTTAATATTCCTACACGATTTTCTTTGGTTACATTTTTGAGTTTTTATTTTATTTATTTTAAGTGCTTTTAAGGTGTTAATAGGCAAAATTGAAGCCTAAAACATTGATTATGTGGAGTTTTTGAAGATGTAGAATTGGTTTTCTAGTTTTTATAAGATTTATATCTAAATTAAATCAGCCTTCTGGGCAATATGAATGTTCTATCATGTACCATACCAAGGCTCAATCCACTTAAACCTTCTCGTAAAAGTATTTTAACAATATTTTTGAAAATTCTTGGATAGCAACAAAAAATCTGGCTCACCCCAATAATTGCATCCAAATTTCAAAAAATCCCAATTGTTTCGAACTTTCCATTTTTGAAATGAAATATTAACAGAATCTCCATGAATAGGATCAAACCTTACTAAAAGTCTTGGCCTCCTTTCATGATCACCAAGGAATTAACTTAAGGGAATATCATCTACTCAAAAGAGAATGTAATAATAGATAATATCACAACATACATAAAAAAAAATTAGCCAATAACCGAGGTCTTGATCATTACAAAATAATCGCAGTCGTTGGAATTTCAAAGAAAGAAATTTTATAATAATAAATCATAGTAAAGAGCTAGTAAGTAGGGGATGATTTTCGTGTTTTAGCTTTTTGAGATTTTATTTTGTTACTTTAAAGTGCTTTCCATGTGTTAATAGTCAAAACTAAGGCCGAATATATTTATATAATAATAAGGCATGTAGATTAGTTTCTTAGTTTTATAAAATTTATAAATATCCGGCCAATTATACCTATGACTTATTCAAATAATAAATCATACAAAAAAGTTAATAAATAGAGGTAGAAAGAGAAAAGAACACCAAAACGAATAGAGTGAGTCACATAAGTAAAAGGCTAAAGTACAATAGTAATTCGTTCACTTTGTGAGCTGGCCTAATTGTTCTTGTTCTCAAATTAGTACTCCCTCTCTCTTTTTGGGTTTAGTTTTTAAAAATAAGAATAAACAAACTGTAGGATTCATATTGCTGTATACAACGCTGACCATAACCTGTCCAAAAGGCTTGTTTATGGGCATCTTTCAGATCTCCAAAGCTCTTCTAACTGGTGCGTTACAGGCGAACCGTGTTGGCTACAAACATGCATCCATTTTTCAACCTTCCGAAAAAGACATCTATCTTTCCATCTTGCCAAAATATCCACCAATTGTACTTATCGTGTCATTCAGAGGGTGTTTGGGATTGATTATAAGATGGTCAAACCTGATTTAATCTAGATTAAATCAGGTTTGTGGGTGTTTGGCAAAAGATATTAAGAGACTTAATCCATCTCCAAAAGCTAAAAACTGATTTAATCCATAATTCTCAAAGTGAGGATTATGAAATAATCACTTTTTTCATAATCAGGTTTGACCTTCTAATTTACTATCATATCCCCATATTTTTTACAAAAAAGACCTCTCATACCCTTTAATTAATTAGATAGTTTTTGGAGTTTATTTCTTCTCCTATTGCTACTCTTCTCTTACACCTAAAACACAGAGAGGGATACAGCCGCCTTCTTTCTCGACACCATTTCTGTAAGTTTTTCTATGTTCTTATCTTGTAATCTTTTCTTGCATTTTATAGTTATTAATGAGTAAAAGTTATGTTAACGTTACTTGGATATTAAAAAATTGTTTATTGAGTGTCTTCTATGGTCATTATGTCATAGTGAAACTGATATAAGTACTTTTTATTCAAACACTTTTATAGATTTAATCTAGTTTGCAACTATTTTTACCAAACAGCAAACTGATTCTGATTAAATCAGATTTCAAAAACTGATTAAGATTTAAGTTGAATCTGTTTTTTTTTTTAAAAGCAGATTCAACTTTTTTTGGGAATAGCCTGGATATTCTGCAACTGAGAAACCACAACATTAACCCTTCCAAAAGTCCTCGAGTGAGTCTTCTCTTTTTTGTTTGTTTGGCTATCCGACGAGGACTTTCCATGCCCAAACCCAAGTGTACGCTTCTGCGGAAATTTTCCACACAAGCGTTCAAGCTACGTCTCATCAATTTTCCACACAAGCGTTTACCCATCTTTCAAAAGTCCGCAACTCTTCTCTCTGTGTTTACTTGGCTGTCCCACGGCTTTCCCCATTCCCTAAATCAAGCGTATCAAAGTGGAGAATTTCCACATAAGCGTCCAAGCCATCTCTTTCTGTTTACTTGGCTGTTTTCCTGGTAAACGAAAGACTTAGTTCATCAGTCACTCAATGAATGGAGGCAGGGAATTTCCCCGGTAAAAACTGTTGGCTAAATAAAATATTTCTACCGTGACCAATAAATTATGAACACGTGGATCGCCGAGAGCTGTCCAGGATAAGGTGCCTAGAGTGATACACGTTCAACAGGAGTGGGCATAACTGCTAGGCGATTACTAAAGATACCGCCAGTTGTCAAGATTGATACGATAAGGTCAAGCAGTTCAATATGATTACGCAGGAAATAAAGCTTGTACGAAATTGTACGGGGGAAAACAGCTGTTTGCGAGAACGAAAGAATTGGTAGTAGCGGTTGATAAGCAGTTTCCATGACTGCATGAAGAGAGGCAGCTGTCAACAAAAACGCGACGATCGACAGTTGCAGTTGATAAGGAGTTCTCACGACTCCATGAACATAGACAACTGTCAACACAAGCAAGGCGATCGGTAGCAACAGTGGACAGGTCATTTTCATCAAATGATTGGAACGAACGGTTATTGGCAATGGAAAGACGGTTACAGACAAGCAAGTATAAAAGAAAGGGAAGGACAACTAGACAACGGTAGTAAAAATCACACATTAAACCTAACTTGAAGAAATCAAGTCTAGAGGCCATTAGCTTTCATTCTCTTTCTTTTTTCTAAGCCAAATTTGCATATGATTTCCCTCGTGTCGATAAAGAATCCCGTCCGTTATCGTACTAACAGCCAGTGCATTGTAAAATACTCTTTGTTTTAGTGGACGCATCGTTTGTAGATTTGTTCAGTATTCTGTCTTTAGTAAGTTTCGATTTTTAGTGAAATCATTAGGCCCTAGAGGCAAAAAAATCCAACACTTTTAATCGATTGTGCCACATGTGCACAAATCGGTTTTGAGTTTCCCCACAATACAAACATCGGCACGCCAAGTGTAAACCTTGTAACTAAAAAGGGAAACAATAACAAGTACACGTAGCCAGTTGGTGAACTAAGTTAGTTCGTCAACACAAACATTTAGGGCTATGATGTCTCAATTTGTCACCATTATGCAAAACCAAAATATGGTTTCAAAAGTCCGCAAGTCTTCTCTTTCTGTTTACTTAGCTGTCCCCGGACTTTTCCGATGCCCTAAATTAAGTGTATCAAAGTGGAGAATTTCCACATAAACGTCCAAGCCTTCTCTCTGTTTACTTGGCTATTTTCCTGGTAAACGGATGACTTAATTCATCAGTCAATGAAAGGACGCAGGGATTTTTTCCTATAAAGGCGTACTTCGTGCTTTCCTCACCTCTGCCTCACCAAGCCCAGTACAAAATCACAGACGCCGTCATGGTGACAGCTTCATGCATCCTGTTTTCCATGGTAGTGGTGGTGTTGATACAGTTTATACGTCCTAGTGAAACAAATAGCACCACTGATCAATATGCCCTTCTCGCGTTTAGGGCGCACATCGCCAACCTCGACCCCCAGGATATTTTAGCCACCAACTGGTCCTCTGCCACCCCGGTATGTAACTGGGTCGGGGTCACTTGCAGCCGTCGCCATAACAGGGTTGCAGCCTTGAATCTTTCAAATATGGGCCTAGTAGGCACCATACCTCCAAACATCGGAAATATTTCATTCCTTGCTTCTATTGACATCAGCAAGAACAGCTTCTCTGGCAATTTGCTCAAAGAAATGGTTCATCTACGCCGGCTAAAAGAAATGCACCTTCAGCACAACGAGTTTAGGGGAGGACTTCCCACGTGGTTTGGTGATTTGCCTCAACTTCGAGTCCTGCATCTTACGAGTAACAGCTTTGTGGGCACAATCCCATCATCTCTCTGTAACGTATCAAAGCTTGAGATGTTGGGTTTAGGCTTCAATCATCTACACCGAAAAATTCCGTCGAGCATTGGTGGATGTTTCAAACTTGAACTTCTTTCTTTGTCCAATAACAATTTGAGTGGACCAATACCTAGAGAAATTGGGGACTTGATATTTCTTGAGGTGTTATATCTTGACGGCAATGACTTGACAGGTTAGAATGTCGCATTCGAATGTTGGAATGAGGCTAAATTTGCATCTCTGGTATAACTAATGCATAAAAAATGACTGAATTTTCTAAAGATCGTGAAGTTAGTTTCATACCAATTCATCGTGTTCAAATATGCTACTAAAACATTTAAGCAATTTTACAGGCACCATACCACCCCTTGGGAACTTAACTGCGCTTCAGGAGTTGGCGCTTGGTTACAACAGCTTGACAGGTAAGAATAGCCTACTGCCCCCGTCTCACGAGTTTTTGTACAGAGTTTTAAAGCTTGAGAAGACGTGTAAAACCTTCAATTGTTTTGTTTACAATGAGAAATCCCAGAAGATATCGGGAATCTATTCAATCTCGAAATTTCTTTTATCCAATAATAAGTTAAATGGCTGTGTTAAGATTTGTGGTGGTATGTGGAATACCCATGTTACCGTTGCTGTGTATAAAAATAGAATGAAAGAGAAGAACCAGAGAATCCAATGGGTTACATTGTATTGCGTTGAATTGTATGTGTTGTGTGAATGATACAAGGTGCCTTAAATAGGCATACATACATATGTGAATGCAGGTGGAAATGGTGAGCTATGGCTCACTCTTAAGGACAAGTAGGGTGGCTGCACATTGACTATAGGTGATCTAATATTGACTTCAACACGCTCCCCCAAACTCATGGAGGTTTGATGTGATTAAACAAGCTTGAGTTTATAACCGGCTGACAGCGTAAAGATGCCTAAAAGGATGACTTGATTTCTTATGACCCGTGTAAGTGTCATGTTGATATATCTTGCAGTTTAAGGTGAGATCTTGCAACTCAATTGAGCAGATCATGCTTTTAACCCTGTTTTATGGGTAATGATTTGCCAACCCATCCGTGTGTAGATCATGACAAATACCCTGGATAAAATATGGTGAGCCAAGAGATCATGGCGGAGGTCTTGACATGAGACTCTAGGGTCTAAGGTGCAATTCGATAACCCATCTATACGTAGGTCTTGACAATATTGTGCGATCTAAGTCTAGATCTGGTGAGCCAAGAGAATGGAGGTCCAGGCTTGGTATCTTAGGATCTGGAATGAGATCGATGAACCACGAGAGCGAAGGTCTTGACTTGAGAACCCAACAATATAGGTATGATCTGGTGACCATTATATGCGTAGGTCATGTCAGATACCTTGCATCTGGGAGAGATCTAGCAAAAAATGTGGAGCTAATAAGAGTATTTGGTGGATGATCAGGGCATAATCTCTGTAGACCGTAATTTCCCTCATTCCTAGGCTTAAGACTGTTCTCTAACCCGATGATGCAGGCTTCATTTTCAGCAATTGTTGGTACGGTCAAAAGTTAACTTAATGGCTATGGGGTATGGGCCCTATCTTGTGAGATCAACAGTATTCCTACCCCGAATCCCATGTTGTTCGAGGATCCATCTAAATATAACTGCCATCTAGTTTCAGATTCAACGACACAAATATTTTTGTTTGGGAACCTTGTCTCCAAAAACTGGTATTTTCTGCTAAACAATCGGCTAGCATGTCTGCCATGGCCTTCCCCTTTATGGACTTCTGTGTGACATGTGATGCCAAACTCGAAAAGTAGCAAGAGCCACTTTGTCGTGCGATTGGATAAGACCGGTTTCTCAAATAAATACTTCATCGAATCCATCCTAGCCAAGTTATGATGGGATAAGGCAACAGTCGTCCGGGTACCTAGTGGGTTAACCGATCGAGGTTAGAGGGTCTAGGGTAGAAATCGACTAGTTTGAATTTGCACAGATAACACTTATTGACAAACCATCGGATTGGTAGCGTGAAAAATAGGCACGTTAGTCAGAGTCTTCCTTTTTTGCGAAACTACCATCTAGCGTATATATATTGTCTAGTTTCCTGCCAATATGCCATAGGCCAAAATAGGTATTCCCCCGGGAAAAGGTTAAGACACTGACATGGTCCAGGAGTGTGGTTGCTCTATCGACACTAATGTAAGGTCACTCTGTTCGCTTGACTTGTACTATGTAACTCTCACCCATAATTGAGGTAGTTAATAATGGGTAATCACCGGTACGCGTATACAAGTCATTTAATATACCAAGAAACTAAGAGGCCCTTAGTACTAGGCCTTGGAGGTGATAGTACAGTCAAATTCTTCTCGATATCTAAGAAGCCCAGGGGTTTCAACTATTGCCCTTGAGTGGGTGGGTTAGGAACAAAGGTGTGCATGTGTGAGGCAGAAAATAATAGCACAATTACCAAATTTATAGCACATACAACACAAATTAAATACCAGAGGCCAGAAAGCAATAATGTTTTATAAGTCTAATCCCCAACGGAGTCGACATTATAGCGCACTGCTTCAGAAAAAATCCCTTAGACCCAAGAAATAGTCAATTTTTTTATTTTTTATTTTTGGAGTTGCCATGTTACTTAAATAAAAGAAAATAAGAAAGATCCTAAAATTGACATTAAAATTTCCTAAGACTAACTAGTCTACCTAAAAAAAAATGTGCATTTGGGTACTAAAGTTATACGACAGAAAGGTGTTACGGACTTGTCATACCCTTCCGGTCTCTACTTCAATTGTATTGTTTATTGACATTTTAATACAACACATAACTATGCAATAAAACATTTAATCTAATCCTAAGATGTGTTTTGGAGTCGACAACCGGGGTCAAATAGCCAACGTACCTGATCAGACAAACCAGAATTAAAATCATCGTAATTCGACTTGGATCCTACAGGAGGAGAACTACATCTCGGTCTGAGACGCGAACTAAGAAATGAAATGGAAAGACTCTTTTTGATCACTTTTATGCAATGGAAATATGATCGCGGGAAATGGGATTACTCTAGACTACTATATTACTCCCTCCTTCCCTAATAATTCGCTCACTTTGACTCTTCACACATATTAAAATAAGGGTCATACTTTTTGTGTTTCTAGTATAACCTTTTGACGTTATATTCATTTAACTATATTTTTGGTTCATTAATGAGAGGGGTTTTTCAGCATGTGGGGCATGCCTCTCTCTGTATCTCTCTCTATCTCTATATCTTGTCCCCTTCCGTTTTCCTCCCCAATTCATTCTAGCTATTATGTAAATCCATATTTACTCTCAACTCCATTACTGGTGGGAATTTTGCAATGGTCGGTCTCGGAGTTTGTTGTAGCATGTGTAGCATGGGTCTTTGAGAGATAAAAGAAATTAAAGTACAAGCCTTATTGATTTTCTGATGAGTCTGAACATGGGTATATGGTGAGTGGAGATGGAGTAATGGGAGAGATAAGAGAAATGAGAGGAAACGAGGAAGATGAGAACGCCCAGACGCCTAGGTGAACACTTAATCTCGCCTCTTCAACCGTCACATCGCCTGGTCAAATTCTACCTCGTTGCCTCATTCACAACTTAGATCGTCTCGCCTCACACCTCCTCAAACACCTCTGATTGCCTTCTTAAAAGCCCCAGCAACGCCTTATGGAGCCTTATTCTCCAAATAAGGCACCTAAGCGAATGCCTAGTAAGATGCCTGGCTTGCCTTATGCTCGCAATCAACTTAATCCTACACCATGACCATCAAAATACCCATTGCCCTTCCTCAGAAGCAAATCTGCAATTCTTTCTTTGAAATCAAATGTTTATGATTGATGATGCAGGGGACGGTACTTGTGGTTGATGAAGGGGGTGGTGTTGGTGGATGCAGAAGACACGGTGACAGCGGTGGCGGTGATGGGGGAAGAAGACGGCAACAACCGACAACCATAGTGTGGAAGAATACAATAGCAGCAGTGATGACCAGGATCTTTGGGGTCAGAGGCAACGGTCATCAGGATCGGCAGTAGTGGTGATCAATTTTGTCGGTGTTGGCGACAGTGGTGACTAGCGTCGTCAAGGTCGGCGATAGTGGTGATCGTGGTTGTCGGTGTTAGCAACAATGGGGATTGGGTCGTCGACAGCGGTGATGCTGGTCATCGGCAGTGAAGATCAGAGCTTGGAGGGGGAAGGATGAGGGGGGGAGGGGGAGATTGAGAGAAAGAGAGAGATAAATATGACAGGTGATATAAACAAAGAATTAAATTAGAAAAAGAGGTGGCTAGGGGCAAACATGTTACTTCACACAAAATTTAAATCACAAAATAGTAATGACCAATTCTTGTGGGACAGCCAAAAAGGAAAATCTGATCAAATTATCAGGAACGGAAGGAGTATAAGCTGGGCTAGAAAGCAATAAATGTATCTCTCGAGTCTGTTTGCCTAGAGGACTGGGGCACACACTTTGTGAAGGATCCATAATTGAAGTGACATGAAAGTATATAGAGATGAATATGGAGTGCTAATTATCGACCACTTATAAGATAAATGGTATAAAAGCTAGAGGGAGAAAAAGTTGATCCTTGAAAATGTAGCTCAAAGCCATTATTTATAGAGGTCTGTGGAGCCAGAAATGATTAAGATGGTCGTCTCAATCTGTGATTTGGAGAAAAATAGAATACTTCATAAAAATCGTAAACTGAGAAGAATCAACTAACCGGCCACTTCTGAAAACCACCAGTTCATCTCTTAATTTTATAATATTCTTCTCTATGTTTCGGGACATAATCTGCCCCTAATTTAGTGGTTAATTTTGGATTAATTAGATGGGATGTATTAGATTTAGGAATTATCTTCATATGCCATAAATCAAGCTTAACCACTTACATCCAGGATAAATCACAAATTGATCTAAAACCTTTTAGATAAATCACATTCTTCACAAATAGGCTGGACTCACTAAAATGGACTCGAGTGAACCCAATTATTGATTGGATAGCTAGATTGGACTAATTAAATAAATTAACGTTTGATACTCCCTCTGTCCCACAAAAATGGATCAAATTTCCTTTTTGGATCGTCCCACAAAAATTGCTCACCTTTCATATTAAGAAAGATCATGTAGGTACTTTTACATATTTACCCTTTTCATACTTTTTTTATTTTATTTCTCTCTCCACATTTAACTCTCCACCAACTCATTTTCTCACTCCTAACCCACTTTTTTACACTTTTTTATTCTATTTCTTTTTCCATATTTAACACTCCACTAATCCATTTTCTCTTTCTTGGCCCACTTTCTTCCATTCTTGTCTCTAAAAGGTTGAATAAGAAATACACAATATATGACTTAATTCCTTAATATGCGGCAAGTCAAAATGGAGTAATTTTTATGAGACGGATGAAGTATATTATCAGACATATGCCCATCATAATAAACCTCAATTAATAATAAAGTCCAATAATTATTTAATAAATAAAAATGACTACACACATTAGGTGTCTATACCTACCATAGTTGCCTCTGCCTCTTCCTCTATCTCTACCTCTTCCTCTACCACATATTCCACCTCTACTTGATTGTCCCTTTGGTTGATCAAAATTTTCTGGTTTTCTTTCTTAATTGGCTCTTGCAGCCACCATTGAGCTTAGATGGAAAGCACTCTTTACAACTATTTTCGAATGTCTTGCCATTCTTTGCTCATGGGATTTTAGGGAGGCCGTCACCTCTTGAACACTTAAGGTTGAGAGGTCTTTTGTTTCTTTAATAACGGCTACACTAGGATCAAATTTTTCTGGTACACTAAGTAAAGTCTTCTAAAAAATTGTTTTATCACTAATATCTTCGCCATGAGTTTTTCATTTGTTTTATCATGAGGTCTACTCAGATAATCTTTCAAACTTTCATCCTCCTCCATTCTCTAAACTATTTCTAAGAGATTGAAGTTTGATGGCTCTTGCCTTGTCATCACCTTGGAACTCATTTCTAAGAGTTTTTCATGCTTTTTTGCACTTTGAACTCTCATGACTCTTGGAAAAATATGATTTGTAACATTTCTTTAAATGAGTGAAAGACCACTTGCATCTCTCTGTCTATTCTCATCTAGCCTTCTTTTTTTTTTTCGTTTTTTCCCTGTCATCTATTTTGTTGTATTAGGTTCATAAAACCCTTCTACCACTAATTCTCAAAGGCCAAGTGATCTAAAGATTGTCTTTGTCTTCACAAATCAGAAATCCTGATTTTCACCATCAAACGGTAGAATACTTACTTGCCTGTTTGAAGAACTTGTGCTGGCCATGATATCTTAGATGAAATTTCACTCATTTGCTGTACTTTTCCTCACTCTCAGACCTTTCCAATTTGCTAAGCTCTGGTACCAACTGTTGGAGGCTGATTTTTAGAATGTAGGGAGTGTTATGACAACGAGAGGAATTGGTTTTAGGGGCTCAATTATGCAGAAAAAACATAGAGTAGTGAAGGAGAGCTAGGTTACTAAATATCTGATATTTCACTGTTAGCTTCTCTAGTAAGCTCCTACAATATTTAAGTTCAAAAAACACATCCATGTGATGATTGACGAGAGATTACTTAGCTTCCACCGCTTAACTATAGTTAATTTACTAAACATTAACCGTAGAAACATCATATACAGCAGCAAAAGTATATACATCAGCAACTAAGCATTAATCCTAACATAAATATGTAAATGTGGTCCTTCTTGTATGGAAGAAACAAAGGCTCTCAGGCCTCTGATGGACATGCATTGGCATCTGGAATAGCGATATGCTTCCCAAAAGGTAAAGTCCTAAGCACATATTAAATCTATAGGCACATTGGACTAGTTAAAGAGGTATAGACTGATTATCCCTAATGACTGTCTTCTCTTTTCGGTCTAGTCTCATATGGAAAATTTCGATGAGAATTTTTGGCAAGTCTTCGTTATTACCTGCACTGGCTGGGAGTTAGAAGAGCATCGAAATCCGATGGCTAAGCATGCTGTACATATTGACACCCTTGTAGAACCAACTTGCACTTTGGAATACAAATTTTGTGACATGTTTGAAATGCCGCAGAATCACATCCACAAAGATGTTTCCAGACATTGGAAACATCTTATTTCTTGCTTCTCTTAACATTAGCAATAATAGTTTTTCTGACTGTCTTCCCAAAGAGATGGCTCACTTGCCCCGGCTAGGAGAAATGCTTGGAAGATACCATGAGCTAAATGGAGAACTTCCCTCGTGGCTTGGTGAGTTACCTCAACTTCAAGTGCTGCACATCGAAGATAATAGCTTCTCGGGCACAATCCCACCATGTCTTTGTAAAATATCAACGCTTTAGAGGTTGAATTTGAACTTCAATTCTCTACAAGAAAGGATCCCGGAAGAATTGGCAACCTTGTAAATCTCAAAAGGCTTGTACTATATGAGAATGACTTAACTGGCCAAATTCTGTCAAGTATTGGTGCATGTTTCAAACTTGAACTAGTGATGCTAACCTATAACAAAATTAGTGGACCAATACCAAATGTGATTGGGAACTTAACAATGCTTAAGCAGCTAAATCTTGGCGTCAACACTTTCACAGGTTTGAATGTCATTAATTACCAGACCTCTTCTTGTCATAGATGAATCTTTTAACGAGAAAGGGCAATAATAGAGGGTGGAAGCCCCATCATCTTATGTGTAGCATTTAATTTCTCTACATGCTCATATAACGTGCTTTCTTACAACTACAAAATCTAAGCATTTTGCAGGCGTCATCCCACGAGTTGGGAACTTAACTGAGCTTGAGGAGTTGGATCTTACTTATTGCACTGGTTTGACAGGTTAGAATGTCATTCCACTATTGTCACATTAGTTTCAGCACAATCTTTAAAGCTTGAGAGTTTTACTAAAAATTCAACTTATACAACAAGGAGGGATTCCGGAAGACAATGGCAATCTTTTAGATCTCAAATGGCTTAGTCTGTCGTGGAACAAGCTGAATGGCCCAATATTGGCTAGCATTGGTCGATGTTCTAAACTTGAACTTCTCTCATTGTCAATGAACCAATTTAGTGGGCCAGTACCCAGAGAGATTGGAGGGTTATCGATGCTCAAGGAGTTATATCTTGGTGGTAATTTCTTGACAGGTTTGAACATCATATGAATTGTTACTGTCAAGTCACCTTCTGTATATAATGCCTTGACAGGTTATATTATACGTTTATTTATAGGCACCGTCTCGAGTTTCCTCTACAATATATCAAGTCTGGAACAAATTCAAGTGTTGCATTTGACATCCAACAACTTCAGTGGATCGATACCAAGAGATATTGGGAACTTAACTATGCTTAAGCGATTAAATCTTGCTTTTAACAACTTGACAGGTACGTATGGTGTCAAACATTTCCTCTACTTGGGTTAAAGGATCACGTATTAAGAAAATACGGAGTATATTATACTTACAAGTTATTAGTATTCATATCATGAGAAGCCCAAACAAGTCTCCCATTGTTAAACATACTGCTCACCCAACTTCCACCACATATTAGTGCCCCTTTGCACCTATTACTCATTACCTAGCCCGGAAACCCATACTAAGGCGGTCTTATTGATACTCGTCTACTTAAAATACTTTGAACTGTACAATAAAATCTATTGCACAATCTATATGGTAATGGTTATTTAATTAAAGAAAGTCACGTTTATTTTTAAATGAGAGAACCTGCTATTAGCACAAAAAAAAAATTAACCTTTGTGGGGAAATATCAATATACGACGTCCTTGAGCATGTAGCTCTAGATAGAGGAACAAAAATAGAAGTTTATTTAGTAGATAAATAAATAAAAAAGTAGACTCCACTAATAAAATATGTGGATAATATATTGAGATCAATTTGTAATTGCTTCAGGCATTTTTATTGTGCTTGGGTATTAATCCTGACAATTGGCCTCCTTTATCTATCAATTTGGTACAATTGAGGATAATTAGTCGATTTTGGACAAAAGTGGCCTGTAAAAAGACACGAATGCCCCTCCTATCTCAAATTCCTTTACCTTTTCTTCTTCAATCCTTCATCACCAAGTCAAGCACCACCATACCCACAACCACCCCAACTCAAGAACCACCACCGTGTTGCCACCATACCCATAATACCTGAGCCGCTGCCACAAAATCCATCCGTCCCACCAAACCACCACCCTCCAACCCTAATAACCAACGAACCAAAAATGTCAGTTACCCTATGCAAATCCCAACCTAACCACAGAGCCACCTGCCTGTACACCACCAAGCCATCGCCCATCACCATCAACAAGCCTATCCCACCCCAAAACAACCATCTACCTGCCACTTTAAGAATGACCTCCAAAACCGCTAATGAGCCTACCCCAATAACCTCCATTGCCGCCAGGAATCCTACCCCAACAAACACCTACCTACCTACAACACCACCAAGCCATCGCCCATCACCGTCAATAGAGAGATCAAGGTTTTCTTGCATATGGTTGATGTTTGTGGATGTGGGTTTGAATGGGATGGGGGTGATGGTTAGTTAAGATGGCAGCTTGAGCGGGCACTCGGTCATTGATTACTGGGTGGGGGGTGAAGGGTAAGAAGCGTGGGCGGTTGATAGCAACAAGTGTGATGGTGGAAGAGGTCAAGATGGAGTTGATGGGACAATTGTAGTAGATTGAGGCGGCAGCGAGGGTTAGGGGAGGGAGGGGGTAGTGGTGTAATTGGCGTGGGCAAGGGGGTAGGGGAAGGGACGTTGGTTTTAATCTAGAATTTCTAAGGTTTTATTTTTATTTTTACAAAAGAAGTTTGGAATTTTAGTGAAAGTTAGGGGTATTTTTGAATTTTGACGGCCAAATTTATCTGGGTTGCAATTATTAATAAATGAGGAAGGCCAATTGTCAAAATTAATACCGAGGGGATCGACCTGCAAACCTGAAATACACGAGGGGGTCATTTGTCACTTCTCCTTAAATTAAGTTAACCAACATGACTAACTAAACAACAATAAGATAGGGCTTTTAGAAGCATAGAAAGTCATTAGCAAAAGTATACATATTAAGTAGCAAAATCGAAATGTTACGTGAGGCAATTATATGATGTACCAACATAACTTAATAAGATTGCAAACCTTTCTGGTAAGCAAATTGTTGAACATAATTCAACCAGAACTTAATAAATACTCAACAAACATGCTTACTAAGTTAGATTTATTAAAGATATTTAGCCTAAGTTGAAGACTAACTTATTACAAGGTCACTACTAACTTTTTAAAAATTTTGTTAGCAATTATATCTTCTAGATATCTAGTTTTTTTTTCTTTTCATATAAGGGAGTGTCTTTAAGAGCATAAAAGTCAAATAATGTTGTTGGTATATTGCTAAGTAGAATTTGGAATGCTTAAAAGTTGAAGTACTAAAATAAGAACATCATAAAAAAAGATTTGTTTAAATTTGTTCTAAAAAAATTTGTTGAATTTAAGTCATGTTCTGTCCACCATAATATATAAACACATTTATTCATGTTAGAACTATTGGAGCGCCTATTTTGCATAGCACATGCTTGCCCAGAACTTATTTGTTGCTAAATGATAACCTGGCAAAATATGGTGTAAAAATAAACCTTCTCTACATTTGTTTTCAGATATCCTAGGGTTTTCATTGTACTTTATTATTTTTATATATCTCGTATTGAATTTGTATTACTATGAAATCTCTATATTTAATCAACACGACTGAATAGGACAACGCAAAACCTTTAAATAAGCAAATCATTAATTAAAATACAATCAAGATTTCTATCTAACATGCTTATTAAATTAGATTCAACTTTGAATGTATCAGGGCTATCATCGAGTTAGAATATGGCTTAACCATAATATAATTAACTTATTTTTGTTAACTTATGTTGTTCCATGATTGTATTTCTATGTGTAAAATGTTTTCTTTTCGTATGATAGAGTATTTTTTAAGAATATAATTAAATTAGAGTCCTAATATGTAAGTTTATTGCTAATAGAGAAATTTAAAATTCTTAAAATAGAATTAATAGTAAAATAAGGACACAATAAACAAAGTTGGTTCATATTTTCTTCCAATTAAATTTATTTTCTTCGGATTAAAGTTCATTTAGTTCATCTCATACTTTCTCTGCTATATTGCATGGAACCTTTATAGAATACTAATGTTAGATTTATGGGAGCGGCTACTAATCTCTACACCCACGTGTGCTCGTCTACGCGTCACACTTTATTGCTTGGCAAAAAGATAAACGAGGGTCTAGTATTGCACTTTTTGACGAGAAAGCATGGTTATAAAAAGAACTTACTAGATTTGTTTTCAAATGCTTACAAGGTTTTAATTTTATGTGTTATGTAAATAATAATAATAATATCACAGAATTTGTTCTTCCATCTAAAATCTCATTTGTGAACTTTCTTTTTTTTTTGGTTAAATTTATTATATATATATATATATATATATATATATATATATATATATATATATATATATATATATATATATATATAGTGTTTTGTTCTCCTGTTATCTAGGTTAGTATATTTGATTGATTGTGTTTTGAAATGTCAACAAATAATAAAATTAAGTACTTATCAAAAAAATCGTTTCTCTTTAACTCATATATCATGAGGTTATAGAACTTAAATATGAACTCTCCAATGAAATTCCTAAGTATTGTTTGTTTTATAGGTAATTGTTTCACATTAGAGAACCTTATAAATAAAGTCGTAGGTTACCGTATTGGTAATATAAAAATTCTGATTGTTTCGAATTGGTTTCAAATTGCACAAATCTTACTGATATAAATGTTTGTTGTTCGTTAAATTTAATTAATTGTAAAATTAAGAACACCAAACAAAATATGTTAAAAATCTTTAGCTACACTAATATGTTTAGTAAAAAATAATGTGATGATGTGTCACACAAAAAATATCATTGCATTTTTTCTTCTATTATTTCATATTATAAACCAGGAACCAGAGCCAAACTCAGGGTTCGTTTGACAAAAAAAAAATTTGGAACAAGTGGGTGTTTGATAACCTTTTTTTTTTTGAGTTTTTTTGGTAACCCTTTTTATTTTGACTTTTTTTTTTGGTGGTTTGCGGTGGCAGTGGTGGTGGTGGTGGTGGGGCATAGCGGTGGTCGATGGTGGTGGTGGCCGGCGGTGGCTGGTGGCTGCCGGAGGTGGCTGCCGGCGGTGGTCGCCGGCGGCCGGAGGTGGCTGCTTGCGGTGGGAGGGTGTTGGTGGTGGTCTCCAAAAAAAAAACCGAAAGTGAAAAAAAAAAAGTTTCTGGAGTTTTTTTTTTACTCTGCAGTTTAAAAACTGATTTTTTAAATTGGAGAAGGAAAAAAAATGGTTACCAAACGCACTTTTTTTTTCCAGTTTCCAAAACTGGAACAGAAAAGTTGCGTCAAACGGGGCATCAGGTTAGTAGATACTGCCTTTTTAACTCATATATTGTGATAACAGTGGTCCCGCCACCAGAGCATATAATATTCGTTTTTTTCTATCAATAAAAGTGTTAAAATGTGACGATATCTCTTTTCATCAATTTTGGTAGTGAGAACAGTGACAACATTGTTCATTTTGTTGCTATTGTCCACCAAAAATTCGTCCGGCCAACCATATTGACATCCCGCCAAATAAATAGTGACAGATTCGGTGACAACTTTATTGTTGTCACTAAATATTGGACTGCTATAAACAAATAGTCACAACTTTGGTTCTCGTCACAAAAGGCAGTTAATAGTGACAACTCTTTTCTTGTCACCAAAAAAATTGTCACTATTGACCAATTTTCTTGTAAGCAGAGTTTAGAAGGTTTAAATTTCTTTTTAAACGTCTTATATATAGGTTTAAAGTTTGCCACGAAGTTATAGGTCTTACACCCAACAAATACCTTCAGTGATATTTTTTCATGGATACTTTTTTTTTTGAACATGAGATTTTATTTATTTATATAATATTAGTTTTAGCCACACATTGTGGGGTAGCTCTCCCACTAACATTATAATGCCGGAAGTTTGACAAAAAGATCGGCTCTCATGATTCCATATAAGAAATCCCTATTGCTGATGACCTATCTGTTTTGACATTTGATTTGCACAAAAGTTTTTAGGAGAGCATGGGAAACCCTAACTTGTGACTCGCGCTTAAGCAACTCCTTGCATCAAAAACCAGAATCTCAATAATAGGATCAGGGTGTTGTTATGTCAAAAGAAGTGAACTATACTATTATTGTCGGTCTCAAGTAAGATTTTCCATTGATTTGTGTCGCACGCCAAAGTGAGTCCGTCACGAACCGCCCACCACTCAGACTTGTGACTGTCAACTGCGTTCAACCAGCGAGACCACCCTGCTATCCATTTGCCATTACTGTCTTGAATCAAAGCTATTGCGGTTGCCTGATTTGTTTTTTTGTTTGCACTTCTGTCGGTATAAAGCTTTGTCCAGTGCTCTATAGGTGGTTGCCAATTGATCTGTATAATACCTATTTTGCGCTTGTGATGATTTGTATGGTCAATGAAAAAATAGTAGTCTTGAGCTAGTGCCTTTGCCTCATTAATTAGAGCAATAGTAAACGGGAAAGGCATATGAAGAATTGCGAGATGATTTTGGTGTTTCCATATGGTTGCATGCTGGAAGACAAATAGAGTTGGCCAAGGAACAACATTCCAACTTGAGTTTAGCGAAGTAGTAGTTTGTAGTTTGCACCATTTAGGGAGATTTTAGTCGAGAGAACAAGGCTTTTTGAGGTTTGAGTTTGATGTCACCCAATTTCCCATATGATCTTCACTCGTGGGCATTCCCAAAGGTAATGATTTAATGTTTCCTTTTGGCCACACCCGTGAGGGCAGCTTGTATCGGAGAGCCAATGAAGGTTACCTCGGATACGAAACGCATTATGCACGAATTTCCAGAGGAAACTTTGTATCCTGGGGGGACAGTCACTTTCCAAATCCATATCCAGTCATGATGAGAATAATCATCCGGATGGATGAGCCTAGTACATGCATATTGAACTGTGCACCGTCTCTGATCGAAAGGCCAAAACAGGTGTTATGGGTTACATGGTAAAGAGGAAGGGGAATGTTTAAAATCTATCTGACTAAGTCGATAGGGAGGAACGACCGAAGGGTATGGATATCCCATTCCTTTTCTTTGATAACATCCATAACACAAAGGTGTTCCGTGTTTTTCAGAAGGGGGCCGATGAACGATTACCGGAAAGCTCCCGAAGGGAGCCAGTTTTGGTGCCAGAAAGAGATAATTTCTCCATTTCCAATTTGCTAGCGTAAATGTTCAGCTATCCTGTCGCAAGCGCGAATGAGTTGTTTCCAAAAGATCGAACCTGTATTTTTTGTGTAGTATTCCATAAGGTGTCACTGGGGTAGTATTTCTGTTTAATAAGTTTGGCCCAAAGCTGGTGAGGGTATTTCCACAGCCGCCAAACCAAGTTCGTAAACATGGCCTGGTTTGAACAAAGTTTTTCTAAGGCTCAGCCCCTCGGGGACTTAGGTCGGTTGAAGATGTTCCAGTATACGCCATGCTATTTATGGATACTTACTTTATCACAACATAATATAACTTTTATGTACTACATTTTGCAAGCTTGTACTTGCCGCTTCAATGAGCTTATAAAGTTTATCAAATATCTTTATATTAAGTTAGTAATTATAGGGTGGAAGTTAATCCAAACAACTTTATAGAATGTACACAACATTCATCACTCATAGTTATAATCGATTCTATTGTAATCGAAATTTAGTTTTAAAGCTTATAATTAATTTAAGATTTACTGACTGGTCTTATTATTCATGTGAATTTCATTAATAATAATAATAAAAACACTCTTTCTATGGGTTGTTAAGATCCTATCAAGAATGAATTGCTGGTCTATATTTGATCACAATAAGCTTTGAAAATTTTTGTAAAAGAAAATTCATTGTTAAGCTTATAGATTTCTCAAATATACTAAGAATAACTTACATTAATCGCTTCATCTTCTTTTCAAATGTCATATTTCATAACTTTTCTAAATGCTTATACATGGGATATAGCGACATTGTTGGTCGCGAGGTCTTATATGAAAAAAATGATGTGTAATTCATTAATGAATTCTCTATATCATATTATTCTTCTTTTTTAAAAGGGGATATCGCAAATGGTCCCTCTCAAGTATTTCGGGCTTGCTCGTCGACCACCTCAGGTATTAATTGTAATAATTGGCCCTTTTATCTATTAACTTGGTGCAATTGGAGATAATTTTTTTTTTTGGTCAAAATTCACTTGAAAACTTGAAATAACCTATACATCCACATTGAACAATATGAAGCTATACAGAATGCTGCCCACATATATCTAACAGTGTATATTTACATCCTACTTATATCTTTAGCTATCTACAAGAATGTTTTTACTGATTCTCCATGCTTCACATAGCTTTTTGTTTCTATTATTTGCTGTGACTTTCATCCAACTGCTCACCCTGTATTTAATCCATTGGTTGAGTACATGAAAACAACCCTGAGGATGAGATTGCACTTGACAAAAAATTCTGGAGTTCCTCTCTTGCCACAGGCCATAGACTATTACAGTAACCATTAATTTGCAAAGCTTAGCCTTAAAGCTTTTTCCCCTGAAATTCTGAGCTACAAATTGTATGACTTGATTCCATGATTCCAAGGGTATCTTCATATCCATCCTTTCCAGCACCATTTTCCATATTTCTTGTGCATATGGACACTTGATGAATAAGTGATCTACAGTTTCCTGCTGGTTAGAACATAGAATGCATTTAGCATCCTGAACTATATTTCATTCTTTCAATTTGACTTTAGTTCTTATTCCATTCTTGCACAACATCCATAGTATGGTAGCACATCTAGGGAGATGTCCACTGAACCAGACTACTTTCCACCATGGCACACATTCTTTTTTTGTTCTCAAACAATCCCAGATAGATTTTATCGAAAAATTCCCAGAGGGTTTCCAGTGTATTTCATCCATCTTGTCAGTATTTGGAGGAGGTAAGTCACTAAGAATACTGTTTATTTGCTACAGAGCCTAAGACCTTAGAATAGGAAGTCTCCATGTATTGTTCTCAATGATGTGTGCCACCTTAGCATTGAGATTCAACCCTGAGTTATAATAGATTATATGCCCATATAACTTGATTAAGCTCTCATTAGTCAACCATTTGTCCAGCCAGAGCCAAGTTTCTTTCCCATTGCCCACATGATACGTGCATAAGTCTTGAACTTGCTTCCTTAACTTCAGGATCTTACACCAATTCCATGACAGGATGATTGGTGGTTTCAAAGTCCAAATGTGTGCACCCTTTATTATGTATGAATGACACCATTTGACCCACAAGGAATCCTTCTTATGAGCTAAATCCCACAAGTGTTTGCAGATTGCAACTCTATTCCATTCTTCTAGTTTTTTAATTCCCAATCCCCCTTCTTTTCTAGGTAAACAAACCTCATTCCAAGCAACTTTTGCAGCTGTACACTTGACCTATTTTCCATGCCATATGAATGATCTTATCTTCCTTTCCGTAAGTCTAATTATCCTTTTAGGACGAAGAAATATGGTGCACCAATAAACCTGCATACTCAGGTGCAATTAGAGATAATTGGTCAATTTTGGACAAAATTGCTCTGTAAAAGACACAAATGTTCGTCATACCTCAAATTCTTTACCTTCTTTTTTTAAATCCTTCATCACCAACTCAAGTACCACAGCACACACCCATAACCACCCCCAACTCAAGAAGCACCAACCATACTGCCATCATACCCATAATACTTGAAGTACCGCGGTAAAAAACAATCCATACCACCACCAACCACCACTCTAACCACCAAAGAACTACCATTGCCAGTTACCCCACCTGCCTTCATGCCTCTAGGCCATCATCCATCACCATCAATATGCCTAACCCACCCTAAATAAACCCATCCACCTGCCATGTTAAGAACCACCGTTGCTTTCGCCAACTAGCCTACCCTAGTAACCACCACTGTCGCCAGGGATCCCACCCCAACAAACACCTTCCGACCTACTTGCAGCACCACCAAGCCATCGCCCATCATTGCCAAAGAGAGAGAGAGAGAGAAATCAAAATTTCTTTATAGGTTGTTGATGTTTGTGGAGGTGGGTTTGAAATGGAGCAGGGTGATGGTTCATGGTGGTAAATGATGGCTACGACCGGTGGCGAAAGGTAGGAAGGGTGGGCGATAGTTGATTGATGGTGGTTTTTGAGGAGGTAAAGATGGAGGTGATGGGCAGATTGAGGTGATGAGAGGGGCTAAGGGAGGGAGGGGATAGTGCTTTGATTGGCTGCGACAAGGGTTGAAGGAAGGACGGGGACACTGGTTCTAATCTAGAACTTTTAGGGTTTTTTTCTTTTTACAGGAGAAGTTTGGCAATTTAGTGAAAGTTAGGAGTATTTTTTGAATTTTATGGCCAAAATTATATGGGTCACAATTATTGATAGATGAGGGAGCCAATTGTCAAAACTCATACACAAGGGGTCAACCTGTAAAGCCGAAATACACGAGGGATGTCATTTTCCCTTTTTTAAGTGACTATCATATGTATATAGATGTCATGTATATGTGTGAGTGCATAAAAAGATATAGTACATTTGTCTCAATTGCAACATTATTTTTTTCTTCTAAATCTAATATGCTACTTTTGCTTTTTAGATATATGAATTTTTAGTCATATGTTAGAGAGTAGTTATAAGAATATTATAGTCAAAATTAAGTCTTAATGAGTTAGTACGTTGATTAGGTTGAGTTTTAAAAATGAGTAGAATTACTTTTTAACTTATAAGAGGCTCATGAATATAAACCTTATCATTCCTGCAAAATTAACTAGATTTGAGAATAAGGACGCAATCCAAATTTAACCATTTTTTATATTTTAATTGTAACATCATTTTTTCTTCTAAATTTAATATAATATTTCTGTTTTTAAAAATATAATTTTTGTATATTCATATTGAAAGTGATTTTAAGAATTCAATGGTCAAAATTAAGTGCAAATAAGTTATTACATTGAATAGGTTTTCATAATGTTTGGAATTAATTTTCATAAAATAGGGACTCCATCACTGGATAATGTTGGAGACCTTAAGCGACACTTTTGCACTTATTAGATAGTGTTAGAATTTCTATTTCACATTAAAAACATGATATGATAATGTGTCGTGCAAAGAAGCGATAACATGTCGCGCAATAAAGTTATCGTTGAATTTTACTGCGTTTCTCTCTTTGCTTATTATATACTCCCTCCATCCCCAATTTATTGATCACTCTTTTTTTGCACAAACATTAAGAAGGTTAGTAATGTTACATTGCCTCTCCCGTTCTACCCCTGATTTAAATATGCTTGCTTTTTTTAGAGAAGGAGCTGTCATGGTGCCACCATCGCAGGTCTGCCAGGAGTAGTTTAGAAAGAGAGAGTGTTTATATGTTTGTGTGGGTCTTAGCATAAGAAGACAATAAATGTTGGAGGACTTGATAGCCAAAAGAAGGGTAAAAGTGAAAACTTGTAAAACATTATATGCTAAATATTAAAAATGATCAATTTTTTTGAAATAGTTCAAAAGAAAAATATGATTAATCTTTTTGGGACAGAGGGAGTATTATTTTATCGATATAGATTTGCCACTATGTGTTCCTGCACTACGTGGTTAGTCCTTGATTTTCTCCGGTTGATTTTTCTCTAATTTTCCACTTGAGTGGACAAACTAAATTGGGATATGATATTTGAACACATAGTTCCTCAAGGTAGATCAGAAGTGTACTAGAGAATATTTGCCGCCCCTTTAGTTTTTTGTCTCTATTAGGAACTGAAATTACTGATACATTTTGCATGCTGCAAACTATAAAATGCTACGAAAACCGATTGATTTTGAACGTTTATTAGCTCACAACTCTACACGAGGGTATAAAAAGTAAAGTTGAACAACAATTCAAGAGGACTCACATATTTGACGTGCTTCTAAATTAGAATGGTTAGGTTCTCTTCTGAATGATTGGTCATTGTACTTGGACTTGTCTGGTAGATTCCATTTAGGAGCGTTTTTGGGCTATAACTTGTAACAAGCTAACATTTGTGTTTGTCCTTCTTATGCCTTTGCAGGTACAGTACCCCAAGAAATTGGTAAGCTCTTAAACTTAGAGTTGTTGTCCCTAGATGTTAATCAATTGAGTGGCTCGCTTCCAGAATCTGTTTTCAGTTTATCAACTCTACGAAAACTTGGAGCTACAGGCAATCACCTTTTAGGATCAATTCCCGTTGATATAGGCCAGACACTACTGAACCTTGAAGGCCTTTTTCTTGCTGGAAATATCTTCACCGGCAGTATACCCGAGTCTATCTCAAATGCTTCTAAACTCACTGTCCTAGACCTTGAGACAAACCATTTAACGGGTGCAATTCCCCAATCACTCGGTCACTTAGGACTCCTTGAAATCCTTAATTTGGGTGGAAACAATTTTGTCAGCCACTCGTCAACTCTCGAACTGAGCTTCTTAACTTCGCTGACCAGTTGTAGGAAGCTGAGAGTGTTGTCGCTTGAATATAATCGTCTAAACGGCTTTCTTCCAGTTTCAATTGGAAATCTCTCTATTTCTCTTGAAAAATTTGAGGCAGGCGGAAGTGGAATTATGGGAACCATCCCTCGTGAGATTGGTAATTTAAGTAGCTTGTTCCGCTTAAGTTTACCTGCGAATGACTTGACTGGATCTATTCCGACAACCATCGCACATCTGCAAAAGCTTCAAGCATCGGAACTTAGTGATAATCACATACGAGGATCCATTCCTACTGAGTTTTGCCATCTTCCCAACTTGTATAGCCTTTACTTAAGAGGAAACCAATTTTTTGGTCCTGTGCCAGCATGCTTGGGTAATGTTTCTTCTCTAAGACACCTTTACCTGGGTAGTAACAAGTTATCTTCCAGCATACCCACAAGTCTATGGAACCTCGAGGATCTGTTGGAGTTTGACGTGTCCTCAAATTGCTTAACTGGTGAACTTCCCTCTAGACTTGATAGTTTGACGATGGCTCGACTAATAAATCTATCAGTTAATCAATTCTCAGGCAACATAAGTGCCACAATTGGGGGTCTACAAAATTTGGTTGATCTATCTCTGGCGCATAATACTTTACAAGGATTTATTCCAGAGACATTCCGATCATTGGTAAGCTTGGTTACCTTGGATTTATCTCATAACAACCTCTCTGGTGGTATTCCAAAGTCTTTAGAGGCACTATCACACCTTAGATATTTCAATGTATCTTTTAATAAGTTAAGTGGAGAAATTCCAAGTGGAGGACCTTTTGAGGACTTCACAAGCCAATGTTTTGCGTCGAATGAGGCTCTGTGCGGTCTTACTCAATTTGGTGTCCCGCAATGCCGTACAGTTCGCAGGTCAAGAACAACTAAAACAGTTGTAATCATATCCATTTTGTCTGCTATTTCATTGACAGTACTAGTCTTGACAGTTCTTTTTGTGTTGATAAGATGCCGAAAAGGTAAAAAAGCTCCAACCAAAAATGATATGCAGCCTATAGTACATCAAAGAATCAGTTACCGTGAAATTTTGGAAGCGACTAATGGATTTGGAGAAAGCAATTTAATTGGTAGTGGAAGTTTTGGATCAGTTTACAAAGGAGTGATGTCTGATGGAATGGTTGTGGCCATAAAGGTATTTAAATTGCACCAAGAGACAGCTCTCAAAAGTTTCGAGACAGAATGTGAGGTACTCCGCAACATTCGGCACCAAAACCTCACGAAAGTTATTACCAGTTGCTCTAACCTTGATTTTAGAGCCTTGGTGCTGGAATACATGCCAAATGGGAGCCTTGAAAACTTGTTGTACTCGCACAATCATTGTTTAGACATCAAGCGAAGGCTGGATATAATGATTGATGTAGCATGTGCACTAGACTATCTCCATCACGGTTATGAACGACCTGTGATTCATTGTGACTTAAAGCCTAGCAATGTGTTGCTCAATGAAGATCTGGTTGGCCATGTGAGTGACTTTGGCATTGCAAAGCTCCTAAGTGAGAGGAGCTATAAGGAACATACCGAGACACTTGGAACAATTGGATATATTGCACCAGGTAATGCACATAACATTCAAAAAGAAAATGCTAAACATAATTTCCAAAGTTGTCGTTCCCAGATATTGTTTACTCGACTACTAATTATATACTTGATGTAGAATACGGATCGGGAGGTTCAGTCTCAACAAGTAGTGATGTCTACAGCTATGGAATTATGCTCATGGAAACGTTTACTAGGACGAAGCCCACTAGTGAAATGCTTGCTGAAGGGATGACCCTAAGGCTTTGGGTGAAGGAGTCACTTCCTAATGGGATAACTAAGGTTTTAGATAAGAATTTGTTAAGGCAGGGAGGAGAAAATTTAACGAAAAATGTGCAGTGTGTCACATCCATTATGGAGTTAGCTTTGGAATGTACAAAGGAATTAGCGGAGCAAAGGGTCAGCATAGACAACGTTCTGAGAATACTCACGAAGATCAGAGTCAAGTTTCTTGACTAATCTCTATTCATATTTTTCTTCTCTTTTTCTTTTTCTTTTTTTTTTGGTTAAGAGAAGAAATATTTCATTCATAAAAGTTTTTACAAGCCATCATGGCTAATTCATCTACGTTATAGACATAAAAGGTAACATCAAGTGCTACCTCGATGGTTCTAACTATCATCTACTTACAAAGATGCATAGATCGAAACATAAAGTCTTATAAAGAAACGACAGAAAAATAATGTGGAATACAACTTTGAACTGCATGCAATCTCAGAATTATCGAGGACGAGAGGCCATCAAAATGTTTGGAAATGCTTGTTCGAGGGAAGACCCTAAGGCTTTGGGTGAAGGAGTCACTTCCTAATGGGATAACTAGGGTTTTAGTTATGAATTTGCTAAGGCGCGGAGGAGAAAATTTAACCAAAAATGTGCAATGTTTGACATACATTACGAAAGTAGCTTTGGAATGTACAAAGGAATTAGCGAATCAAAGGGTTAGCATAAACGACGTTGTGAGAATACTCACGAATATCAGAGCCGAGACTAATCTCTATTCACGTTTCTTTTTTTTTTTGGTTAAGAGGAGAAATATTTCTTTCATAAAAGTTGTTACAAGCCATCCCGGCTAATTCATCTACGTTACAGACATAAAAGGTAACATCAAGTGCTACCTTGATGATTCTAACTATTATCTACTTACAAAGATGCATAGAAACATAAAGCCTAATAAATAAACGATAGAAAAGTAATGAGGAATACAACTTGGACTGCATAAACCAATGGTCTACTAGACCACCTATACAATCTCAGCACTGTCGAGGACGAGAGGCCATCAAACTACGAATTTGACACTTCTCATAGGCAAATCCAACACCAGACGGGGCAATGACCCAATGAACACACACTATATCTATATGTTGGAAATAAATCCTTTTAGAAATTCTTTTGGAATGGAATCACAATTTCTAACACAAAATAAGAAAATTGCAATACACTATAAATAGTAATACGTTACAAGATAAATAGGAATGATCTCACCAGGCTATAGAATCAAGCCGAAATGCTTTCCTAAAAGGTTGATTCGTACCCCTCGGAACCAGTGGCTCGATGCGATGGGCTTCACGGCACGCAACCCCCAGAATTAGTCTATAGTATTATTTCCGTTTGCATGCACTTGCAATAGGAACTTTGGAACAACCCTCTTAACTTTCCTCTTCCACAACTCACACAATATCAATATATGGGTATACTAAAATTATAAAGGTGTAGTAGAGAGCTTTTGGAAAAAGGGAATGTGATTTGGTAATTTGCAAAGCAAATTTTTCTTATGTTCTTTGCCATGGCCGAATGGCCTCATATATATAGGAAAGAAGGATAAAAACTTGGAAGTTAAGTAAGGTTAAAAGGATAAGCATCCTTAGTTGTCAACAAAGAGATTAGGAGATGAACCTCATTCTCTGGTCAACAAATGAGGCTACGGATGGATGAGCAGTAGAAAGGGAGATGAATCTCCCATTTCTCTGCCTCTATATTAATTAATTATTAATTGACCAAAAGATTGAGTTTAGGCTGAACTTTTCACTTCCGGATATGCCCTTTGATTTCATTTCAAATCTCCAAAATGCCAACAATGATATCTCAGATTCCAACTTATTCACAGGAGTACACGTGCACGGTGTTGTGGACACCAGCTGCTTTGTTAACAGAGGAATTCTCTGACGTCGTTATCTCTCTTTCTGTTTGCTTCTCTCTCTTCTACTTTCCTCCTTGCTGCTGTCTTTCTCTTCTCTAACTGCACTACGCTTTTCTTGGTCATTTTTTTTGTTAGTTCTCCATTTTTCTTGCTTTACTTTCCTTAATTTATGCTATTGTGTTCTAATGCCTGCTCTGGTGTTTTATTAGTTCCTTAAAGTTTTATTCAGCTATTAAATTACTGTGCCATTAAATTAGTTTCTCAAATGTTTTTATCTCAAATGTTTCGGTTAGAGTTTTATCTCAAATGTTTCATTAGTTTCTTAGAGTCTTTGCTGATGTAGAGATTAATTTATGCTGTATCTCTTTTTCTTTACTTCTTTCTCTTCTACTTTCCTCCTTTCTGCTGTCTTTATCTTCTCTAACTACTCTACGCTTTTCTTGGTCTTTTTTTCCGGTTAATTCTCCATTTTAACCAAAGTAACGAAACTAATGAGCGGAAGTAGAGGGAAAGGATAAAGAATGGTTCAATGCCCAGCGGAAAAACTCAAATTACTGTTTCATTAGTTCTTAGAGTTTTAGCTGATGTAGAGATTAATTTATATTCTCTCTTTTTCTTTAATTCTTTCTCGTCTACTTTCCTCCTTTCTGTTGTCTTTCTCTTCTCTAACTGCTCTATGCTTTTCTTGGTCCTTTTTTCCGGTTAATTCTCCATTTTTGTTGCTTTACTTTCCTTAATTTATGCTATTGTGTTCTAATGTCAGCTCTGGTGTTTTATTAGTTTATTAGAGTTTAGGCTGAACATTTCACTTCCGGAGATGCCCTTTGATTTCATTTCAAATCTCCAAAATGCCAACTATCACATTCCTGATTCCCACTTATTCACGGAAGTAGACATGCGTAGTGTTGTGGACACCAACTGCTTTGCTAACAGGAACTCTCTGATGTCCTTATCTCTGGGTCAAAACTATCCCATTATTTCAGTCATAACTTCATTTCTCTGCTCTTAAGGAGAAAGTTACGCGTGCATTTCATTTCACAGCAGCTGCTTTGGCTGTTATCTCATGTTTTGCTTTATCTTCTTTCTTTTCTCCCTAATTTTCTTTTATGTTCACCTTTTGTAATTCAATTGGAAGACAGTGCACTTGCGGTAACCTCCTCTTTCATTCGCGTCTCTCTGTTCTCTTTCACTCATCTCTGAGTCTTGTGATGCAGATATTCGTCTCAGTTGCCTATCTTCTGCCTTTGTTTATCTTTTGTTGCTTTATCTTCTTTCTTTTCTCCCAGATTTTCTTCTGTACAAAATAACTATTAAGGCTTCATCTTCTGTAATTCCGTAATTTCACCTTTAAAGATAATTTATAGACCGTGGTCATTGACTAAAAGCATCAATCGAAGAAATTCAAGAAAAAAGGGTTTTAACGACGGACTTTTAGCGACGGAAGTCGTTCCGTCGCTAAAGGTGTTTTCAGCGACGGAATTTCCGTGGGTAAAAACGTGGTCCAAAAAAATATTTTACTAACGGATTAATCCGTCGGTAAAACCATTCTCGACTGACGTTTAACGACGGTCTTTTAACGACGGTATAAATCGTCGCTAAATGGTTTTACCGACGGATCTTTAGCGACGGGACATGTCCGTCGCTAAATGTGTTCTTAAATACCTAGATTTCTCTCTCTCTCTCTCTCCCCGTCTTTTTTCCCACCAGCCCCCCACGCCGACGATAGGCCCCCGCCTCCGTCCCTCCCCACCCCCCACCCACGCCGGCGACAGGCCCCCGCCTCCGTCCCTCCCCACCAGCCCCCACGCCGGCGATAGGCCCCCGCCTCCGTCCCTCCCCAACAGCCCCCCACGCCAGCGACAGGCCCCCCCACCACCACCATCACACCGCCCTTCCCTTTCCCCTCAGATCTGCCGTCCCCATTGCCACCTCGCCGCCCCGTAGCTACCCCACTACTGCCACAGCCACCTCACAGTCGCACCACCATCGCCACAAATCATCCCCCTCCACCGCACCACCACCCTCTGCCACTGCCTTCCGTGGGCCACTGTCGTCATCCGCCTAGCACCACCACTGCCTGAACTCACTTTTTTCCCGGTTAGAAATTATTTATCATATTGAATTAATCTGTTGGTATAATGTAATTGTATGCTAGAAATTAATATGTTGTTATAATGTAATTATATGCTAGAAATTATTTATCGCATTAAATCTATTGTTAGAATGTAATTGTATTTAATCTATTGTAATGTAATTGTATTTGATTTGCTATAATGTAATTGAATATAATTTGTTGTAATGTAATTAAATTTAATTTTTTGTAGTGTATTGTATTGTGTTTAATTTGTTGTAATGTAATTGTAACGATTAAACCCTAATTATCCCTAATTTGTTCCCAAGTAACCCTAATTGAACCAAATTAACCCTAATCAAACCGTAATTATCCCTAATCTAACCAATTAACAGTAATTAACCCCGTGTGTAACTTTAATTGAACGAATTAACCCCAATTAAACCTGATTAACCCTAACTTAACCAATTAATTGTAATGAACCCCGATTCAACCTAATTGAACCAATTAATTGTAATTGAACTCCTAATTGAATGCCCTGATCCAACCGAACCCTAAATTGAAATAATTGAACCCCCCTAATTGAACCCAAAAATTGAATGCCCCAAATCAACCGAACCCTAAATTGAATCAATAGAACCCCCTAATTGAACCCTAAATTGAAGTAATTGAACCCTAATTAAACCCCAAAATTGAATGCCCTAATCGAATCGAACCCTAAATTAACCCCTAATTGAACCCTAAATTGAATGCCCTAATCCAACTGAAACCTAAATTGAACCCTAAATTGAATACCCGAAATCAACCGAACCCTAAATTGATTCAATAGAACGCCCTAATTGAACCCTAAATTGATGTAATTGAACCCTAATTAAACCCTAAATTGAATGCCCGTGATCGAACCGAACCCTAAATTAAACTAATTGAACCCTAAATTGAATGCCCTAATATAATCTAACCCTAAATTGAAATAATTCAAGCGCATCAGATATGTGCATTTTGAACAATTTTTTTCCTATTTGAACATTGATAATTTGTTTGATAATTTTAGGTTGTTAATTGTGTATTTGAAAATTGTGATTATTGATCTGTGATTTTAGGTTGTTAATTGATGATTTTAGGTTATTAGCTGTGCATTTGAAGTAATTGCGATTATTAATTGATGATTTTAGGTTGTTAATTGATGATTTTAGATTGTTAATTGTGCATTGAGCATTTGAGATATTGAGATTATTGATGGAGGATGGGACCCAATTGGATTGAATGTGTGATTTTTGTTAATTTTTATTGTATTGGGCGGCATTTGAGAATTGAGAATTGACATTGTTGATGGAGGATGGGACCCAATTGGATTGAGATACCTGTTAGTTAGTGCAGACACGGACACCACGTCTGATCGACAGTGTCCGACATTTAAAAAATAAATATTTTAATAAATCAATTAACCCTAATTAATTAGCTCTAACGAGCCTAATTAGTAATTAACCCTAAGAACCTAATGAAAATCAAAGTAGCTGTAATTATCCCAAATTAGCCAAAATGAACCCAATTACGCGCATATTGATTATAGTTAGCCTATTTAGTCGTAATTTGCACTAACATAACCCAATTAAGCCTAATTAGCGCTAATTAGGACTAATCAACACTACTCGGCACAATTAAACCCTAATTAGGACTAAATAACCGTAATTAGGACTAAATAACGATCTTTCTGCAGTTTTAATATTTCGGAAAGATTCTTGCATATGTTATCAATTTCTGAACGCATGCATGCATAGAAACCCTTAGTTCACGTTCAAAGGTACTCATTACAAAGTAATGCTTTGTAATGAGCCTTTGGATGTCCAGTTTGGACAATTTGGAAAAGCTAATTGTTTATAAAACAGTGTTTTGACTCATGCTTTGTGTTCTATGTCGTGGATATTTGGTACACGTTCTCGTGTGTTTCTCCAGGTGCATACAGATCTGGTTTTCTAACATCCGTCAAACCTTCTTGAGCAAGGTTAGATGAATGTTAGAACACCTAATCGATGTCGTGTACTTGGAGAAATACGGGGAGGTGCTGCCGAATTTTTCACAGACATGGGACTAAGCATGAGTTAAAAACTGTTTTATAAACATGTGTTTTTCTGAATGGGATAGGACCACTACCTGTTGAAGAGTGGAGGGGAAATATGTAGACATGTTGTAACATTCATGCATTCATATTTACATCGGCAATGCCTAATCACCGGTCATAATTGAAGGTGGTATACAGTATGATAATTCAGTCATCATGTCAGTCGATCGAAGTTGGATGAAAAGGAAGAATGCTGAAGATTTTGAGTGTCGCGTTGATGAATTTCTCGACTTCGCTTATGCGCATCCTGCACATGTTAACCTTGATAAGATAAGGTGTCCCTGCGGTAATGTGCTCCGTGGATTTTTACGGAGAGCTAGATGAAATTGTTGAGCTAACATATCTGGGTTCCAAAAACCGCCTGGTAATGTTCAAGTGTACGTGGTTCGATGTCACATGCAGTAGAGGAATCCGTGTTAGCTCTCAAGGGATTGTAGATGTCAATGTCAAGTCAAGACTTGCATCAGACGAGCCCTTTGTGTTTGCTAGTCAAGCTGTACAAGTCTTTTACGCGGAGGACGTCACCAATCCCAAATCTCATTGGTATACAACTATCAAGTCCAAGAAATTGCCCATGACATATGACAGTGAGCTAGACTCCTTTCAAGCCGACCAACCACGTGTCTTGTTCCCTGTTGAGGTCAACAACGAGGAGGACGATCTTCCTCTTCCAACAACACTTCTTGTAGGAGAAGAAGTCATAGATGATGACGCGGAAGACGTGGAAAGTGTTGGAGATGATGTGACCGAGTCTATTGATGAAGAGGATGAATTCAAAGATGAAGAGGACGACGAGTCCCACGAAGAAGAGGACGGCAGGGAAAGTGATGAAGATGATTCGCAAACTGAAAATGATTGACTTGTAATGTTGTAACATCACGGGAAAAATGTAGTAGAACTTTTAGAACTTGGTGTTTAATGATGTGTTTTTGCACATCCGTTCATATGTATATATATAGCTATTGTGCCGATGATGATTTTTGCCCAATTATTATTTTTAACGTGTTAATGTCTTTGTAATTTATCTATATGAAGTCAGATATGGATAGGATACGGGCTATTCGTGGCCGGGCTGGACGCCGAGCTGCTTCCTCCCCGGTGGGTCCCACCTCGTCATTGCCTACTGATGACGAGGCACAGAGTGATCGCGGACAGCAGATGGAGCCCCAGCCCTAGTCGTCGCCATCGCCCCAGCCCCAGCCGTCGCCCCAGCCCGACGCAGATTCATCCCACACGCGCGTGCATTCTCCATCTTCCGTGGGTTCTACCTCAGGTATAGTTGATAACGGTGTTTCGTACATTTTTGCTAGCCTTATATTTGAACTGTATTAATGTCTGTGTTTTGTAGGATCTCGACGAGGCCGTGGTCCGACACGCGGGGTACGCATCGACCCCCAGCGTAAACAGAGAGTTACGCTCACGCAGGAGGGCCTGTAAGTACTAAAAATATCACCTCATGCCTTATATTTAAAATTTTGGGCTGTTAATTTATATTTGAACTGTATTAATTTATTTATTTACTTCTTTGGCAGGATCCTGGAGAATCCGGCGAGGACGAAGATCGGCGTTCTTGTGAAGGGCCGATTCTTCGAGCCACGCCTGTACTGGAAGGACTGGGATGCCGCTGCGAGGGAGGCCCTATGGGAGGAGTGGCTGGTACGGTGAAGTATTTTTTTCAGCGTTAGTAAATGTTTAATTACAGTTTGTTTTATGTTGTTAATTTGTGTTATTGAATGCCTTACAGGAGGGGTTCACGTTTGACACGCCTCAGCAGCAGGTACTGGGGCAGCAGGCTTTCTTTGCCTACATCGGCAAGAATTACCGCCGATGGCTCCACGATGCACGGGACCGGGCGAAGAAGGCGCTGCCCGCGGGTGCCCCGATGACGGACATGACGAGATATCCCCCACATTGGATATCTCACCGTGTATGGGGGGAGATGATAGATCGGTGGGCTGCGGATCCAGGTTGGGACGCCAAGAGTAAGAGCGGGGCTGAGAACAGACAGAACAGAGATCCGACGCACACGGGGGGGTCGGTGCCACACGACATCGTCCGACACATGACTGCGGTCGAGCACCCGGATCTGGAGGAGGATGAGGTCATAGCTCTGACCTATACTCAGACGCACGTGCGGAAGAAGGACAAGGACGAGACGCACCGGGCGGGCGACTATATTTCAGATATTGCCCGGCGGATCGATGTGAGTCAATTTATTTAAGTTGTTAATGTTTTTTCTTTCTATCCTCAATGTCTGTTTCGTTAATTAATGCCCTAACATATCGTTAAACCACTATTTTTGCAGGCCTCGTATGAACAGCTAAGGGGGTCCGAGCAGCAGTCCGGACAGCCATCAGCGTCCACTAGTACGGCTGCGAGTACTGGGGGGTTGAAGCGATGGCTGGATACGCCGGAGGTCGTGAATCGGCCGAAAGGCCGCATACGCGGCCTGCCTAGCACGACTGCTCGTGCCGTGATAGGAGCGTCCTCACCCCCTACTGCCCCTCCACAGACACCGGCTCCTCGGCCTCAGTTGGACGACGAGGAGATCCAGCGCATTGCTACAGTGGTGGTGAGGATGATCAGGGAGCAGGGCACTGCTGGACAGGCCGAGCCGGCCCCGGATCAGCAGGATCCAGATCCGGGACTCGGCAACCCCTGATGAGCCCCTTCTCGTGCCCGTTCCTAGCTTCCCCCCCCCGCACCTCACGCCCGACTTGTACTCTTCTCCCCTCTCCTAACCGGCTGTATCCGGTTCCCGGCTTGTACATATATGAGTTTTTTTTATAATAAATATTTTTTATAATTGATTATATATTTCTTTCTGTATTGATTATTGCGCGTTGTTGTTGAGAATTGAAAATTGTATTACAGGTCTGGGTAATTGAAAAATTAAAAAAAAAATTGACTTTTGGCGACGGATTAATTCCGTCGCTAAAAGTATTCCTACAATCAGTTATTTAGCGACGGAATATTCCGTTGCTAAAATATTTTATCCGTCGCTAATTTGACAAAAATAAATAAATTAAAATTCTAAAAATATAATTAGCGACGGAATATCCGTCGCTAATTAAAAATAAATCCGTCGGAAAAAATGACTTATTTAGCGACGGATTTAAAACATTCCGTCGCTAAACTATTAGTGACGGGCTTTTATATGAGGGATTTTTAGCGACGGTGAATCCGTCGCTAATTCTTTTAGCGACGGGTTTTGGGCTTTTAGCGACGGATTTCCCCGTCGCTAAAAGCCTGTTTTCTTGTAGTGTTCAAAGCCTAATGTTATCATATTGTGTGAGTGCAGATACAGACCATGACTACAAACTCATGACCTTTCAGTCTCAAGATAAAAATGTATGAGATGAGGTCTGAAAGATGAAATTAAAGATGTGATGCATGGATAGCTTTAATACAATCGAATATAGGTAGAACAAAAAGAGAAAATAGTTAAGTTCACTGGAGTTGCAGTTAGCAGATGAGATGAAGGGGAAAGTTTAATTCAAAAATGATTGCAACTGTACTGCCTGTTCTTCTCTTGCAACAGCATAGTGCTAGGAATTGTCTCGAAAATGATTGTAAACATCCCACAGGCCATCTTTGAGCATGACATGAATTACAGTTTCATGTCCTAGCCGACATAGGCTGTTTTCAGCCTGCTTATTGCCTATTCACTCAATCTTTCCATCTCACCATTTACAAGACACTAACTAATATCCACTCAACTATCCTTCCCCAACCTGTAAAACACGAGGGCAGGTTTCAATTTTTGCAAAGTTGTCTGTTGGTCTCATTTAGAGCAACCTTCCTCCGGCTCAATATCTGTTACTTGATCCAATTTTTATTCTTCTCTAGTACCTGTTGTTTCTTCATCTTTTGCCCTATGAAACTTCTCAAATTCCTTTCCTTCCAAATATCGTAAACAGTAATCACCAGAACTAATTTGCTGAGCATAGCTCTAAAGCTTTTCCTCCTAAATATATGCATTGCAAATTGTAATAGATCTGTCCAGCTTCATATGTCCTGCATAATTTGCAACTTCAGTCAAGTTTTTCCCCAAGTAAGTTGAGAAAACTGGCAGGTCATGAGAAAATGTTCCATAGTTTCCGTCTGCTGCATGCATAGGCAGCAAGTATCACGTGCGCAGTCTCTTTTTGCAAACCATATCCACGATATCATGGCACGCTTATGAATAGCTCCAGCAAACCATATTATTTTCCGCTAAATCACAGGATCTACTTTCTGCCTTAGCTCATTCCATGCAGTATGTATACTGAATTTACCATTTGATCATAGTGTCCACCTGATTTGCTCATGGTTGTTTGACAATTCTCTGTTCCTTAGCTGCTGATGCAACTTCGGTATCTTCTCTAACCCTTCTACGCTTTTCTTGGTCTTGTTTTTTGCTTAGTTCTCCATTTTTCTTGCTTTACTTTCCTTAATTTTTGCTATTGTCTCCTAATACTTGCTCTGGTGTTTTATTAGTTTTTTAGGAGCTTTATTTCAGCTATTAAATTACTGTACCATTCTTACTTCTTAGATATTTCTTCATTTCTGCTATTGCGTTCTAATTCTTGTTATTGTGTTTTAGTTATTAACTCCTTTCGGGGGTAGACTAGCTTCATTCTGAGGAAACTAATGGCTCAACAGTAGAAGATAAGACTCGTACGAGGTGAGAAGGGTCCTTACTCCACTTTTTACCTACTCTGATGTTTTATTAGTTTCTTCAAGTTTAATTCCAGCTATTAAATTATTGTGTCATTCTTGCTTCTTAGATTTTTCTTCATTTATGCTATTGTATCCTAATTCTTGTTATTGTGTTTTAGTATTTAGTCCTTTCGGGGTAGACTCACCTCCATTTTGAGGAAACCAAAGGCTCAACAGCAGAAGCCAGGACTCGTAGGAGGTAAGAAGGGCCCTTACTCGATTCCTTACATTTTTTCTTATTTTAACGACTTATCTGTCGAATAGAATTTATGTTCCTGCCTCTCGAGGTCATATAATTTCTTGAAGTTAACTAAAAGAGATGTAAATAGAATTACTGCAGCGAAAGTATACATTATCAAAAGTAAATTGTCAAAATTGTAGCATTAAAGAACTATTGCTCATTTCTACAATTCATGCTCCAAATAATCTGCTTTCAATTGTGGAGTTGAAACTCGTCAAGTACCTACTGTTACATGTGAGCATGTAAGATTTGCTATACATATTTTAGATCCTTTTGTGTAATTGAGTTGCAAGATAATCTACATAGAGTAATCTTATCTTTCATTTAACATCATATGCTTTGGTTATACCAAAAGTATTTATTCATTCTTAATCCTCAATTATAGATTTTCTTCATCATTTCTTCTTTCCTCCCTTATGGATTTGCCTATCCATCCAAATAACTGTTGAAACATCACCTTCAGCAAATGACAAAATACGGATTAAAGATATTCCTAATTACAACAGAGGGTTGTATTTACACTTGTTAGAATGCTTCATTCAATGCACTGTTCATTTGTTTATTGAAGCTCATGTTAATACATTTTTTCGAGAATTCGAAGCTTCTGTTCTTATTCATATTATTATCTTACTTCAGCTGCTACTTCGAGCATATTTCTAGGTCCGTTTGGTCCTCATCTTATTGCACATAGAGAAAAGGTAAGCTTTCACTTAAACCTCAATACTATGAGCTTCTATAACTCCGCTCTCTCCTCTTTTCTTCATCTTATATCGTACGTCTATGTGATTCTGTACATTGAAAGTTATACTCCCACTTCATCTTTATTTTGTTATACACAATAAAAATGTTTGCTTCTCATTTAAAATTCAATAATAGAACATCCTATAACTGCACATTTGTCGTTTATGTATATCTGACATCATATATGCACGGCGCATTATACATATTATTTCTTGTTCTTATGATCTTTTGTTCGCAACCTATAACTATTAGATTCTGACAAATAAGCTACGAGATAGTTCAGCTTGTAAAGACGCTTGTATCTACTTAGTAACAATGCAAACTCAATGGAACGGAGAGGCAAATATATCATCATTGAAAGGCAAAGGTGTTTAAAGGCTTTATTATGTTAGTATCGTAATATCATTATGCCGCTACCTATAATTTCCCCCTTCTGACCTCTATCTAAATTCTATGTATAGAAAAGGGTCAACTTCGAAGAGAATATCAGAGAAATTATTACGCAAATATGAGCTCCGACAAAAAGGCTGCCTTGCTCAAACATAAAAGAGAATATTACCACTTCCAAAAAACCGCTGGCTCATGCTCACAGAATCCTGTTAACGGTGTTGCTTTGTTCGGGTTTCTTCTATCCAAATAGGCATACAATGCGTTACATAGTTATTTAAGCTACCTACTCATGAAAATAGGCATATAGAATTCATAATATCATAAATTTACCATGCCCAGGAAACAACTCTTCTGTGGTAGTGCGTAATTCAACACCATTTACGAGAGACATATCAAAGGAAACATCTGTTATACATCAAAATCTGGCGGCCTCTTCTCTCTGTATTGGTATGTTCACTTCTTTTAGATTTGATTGCTCTTTATAATTCCTACAACATACCTAAAAGAAATTTTTGAATAGCTTCGTGTACTCGACCATCTTCCTCCTCACCTTCAATTTCTGCTCTCAATTACGAGAAAGCACCTGGCATATCTGACGTTTCTCTTCTTGCAAATACATCAGCTGAATACAGTAAGCTAATCTCATTATTATATTCACTATAAAAATTTTACATACTACTTTTAATGTATCTGAAATATATAGCAGCAGGTGTCCACCTTAAAATAGGGCTACAACATCCTGACCATGCTATACCAAATCTTGCCCCTTCAGTTCTATCAAGTCCAACCTCTTGTAGACACTGTAACGCTACCCTTTTTGCCCATGAAGCTCCTGGTTTCTGTTGTTGTAATGGACAAGTTAGGCTTGCTACAAATTCTCCTCCTCCACATCTTATGACCTTGATGTTATATACTACTAAAGAAGGTCTTCATTTTCATCAATATATACGGGCATACAATAATATGTTCGCTTTCACATCACTTGGTGTAAATGTTGATTCTAACATCAGAAGAAACCACAAAGGTTGCTATACATTTAGAGTTCAAGGGTAGTTATATCATTATATCGGTGATTTAATTCCAACCGTTGATGGCCCTCTGTATCTACAAATTTATTTCTACGATACGGATCACGAGGTCAGTCACCGCCTTTGAAACTCCATTGAACTCCAAGCTGATATTATTGAGGCTATCATCTATATTCTAGATGCCAACCCATATGCCTCCTTCTTTCAAATGTTAAAGGACATTATTGTCAACGAAGGCAGCCAAATTATCATCCACAGTGATCCAAGAGTCCATTAAAGAATACTTAACGTACCGACAACATCATAGGTTACTGCTATTTGGCTCGAAGAAGGTGAGGCAAGCCAATCCACATATCGAGACATTGTTGTCTATGGAAAATCAAGAGGTAGCCACAGAATAAAGCACTACTATGGTTGTTATGACCCTTTACAATACCCTCTGCTGTTTTCACTTGGTGAAAGCGGCTGGCATCAAAGCATTCCTCGATTCACAAAAAAATCACAGCAATCAAAGGTTAATTGTAACCACTATCCACCTCCTTGTCCTCCGCAAATTGAGGTCGAAGTCATACAAACCGAAAGTAACGGTAACTACTGTTTCTAATTATGTTATCTTCTTAAATCTATATTCAGATGCTTCTAATGACTGCCTCTTATCGCTGTATATATTTAAATTTATTAAACTTACTTCGCACATACTTAAGCACATAAATGTATGTAGATATAAACGCCTGTTTACATCTATAGGGAGACAAAGAAAGGAAAAACCGATAAAGTAGATACTTACTATAGACACTACAAATTGTAACTCGTTCTCTTTTTGTTACTTCCTAGCTTTATCTACAACAAAGAAATCTCGACCATGCATCTCATGTCGTGAGTATTATTGCTACCTCATACAAATTCGAAAAAATCAAACATCGCTACTTCTACATGTTGGGCGACTATTTCAACAGTACATCGTTGACATGTATATCAAAATTGAAAGCACACGATTAGACTTCTTTCGAGTAAACCAAAAATTTATCCATGCTGATTTGTATATTGTCGACTGTGTCACGTCTGGTGAAACACAGGCTTCTAATGTCGGTAAAAGAGTGGTCTTACCTGGATCCTTTATTGGTGGGCCTAGAGATATGAGAAAGCGATACTTAGATGCTATGGCTTTAGTACAGAAGTACAGTAAGCCAGATATATTCCTAACCATGACATGCAACCCCGGTTGGCCTGAAATTAAAGAGCAACTATATTCGGGACAAAGTGCCTGTGATAGACCCGACTTAATTGCACGAATATTTCATTCTAAGCTCATCGAAGTGAAGAACGAAATTGTCAAGAAGGAAATATTTGGTCCTTTAGCTGCCTTTGTTTATGTCATAGAATTTCAAAAAAGAGGCCTCCCCCATGCACACTTCTTAGTTATTTTGAAACATGGGCATAAAATACACAACTCAAATGACTTTGACAGATTTGTGTGTGCTGAAATTCCAAATAAAGATGAAAATCCACATCTTTACAGTGCTGTGATCAACCATATGATGCATGGACCATGTGGTGCTTTGAAGCCTAATAATGGATGTATGAACAACAAAGGCCACTGTAAAAATAATTAGCCTCTGCCTTTCTCTAATTCTACAACATGTGGTCATAACTCTTATCCTATATATCAGAGAAGAAATAATGGGAGAAGTGTATATCTTCGTAGAGCAACATTGCATAATGGCTGGGTTGTACCATACAATCTGTACTTGCTTGCTAAATTTAATTGTCATATCAATATTGAGATTTGCTCGTCTATAAAGGCCACGAAATACTTGTACAAGTATATATGTAAAGGCCATGATCATGTCTTATTCCAAGTAGTTACCCAAGAAACAAACATTTCAGTAGATGAAATCAGCCAGTGTCAAAGCGCTCGATGGGTATCTCCCCTAGAATTTGCCTGGCGTATTTTCGGGTTCCCACTAAATGATATTTCACCATCTATTGTGGCTCTTCACCTTCATCTTCCTAATCTACAATCACTAGTCCTTCATGCAACAGATAATCTTGCTCATTTAGCCTCATATCAGAGAACCTCACGTACAATGTTAACTGAATTTTTTGAGATTAATCAGCTACACAAAGATGGCCCTAGGTACCTGTATTCTGAATTCCCCGAACATTACGTATGGAATGACGGGTCTCGAACATGGGAACCAAGACATCAGCGTTTCTCAATTGGTCGCATAGTATGTGCTAATCCAGCAGAGGGTGAACGCTACTATTTGCGTCTACTTCTTCTTCATGTTAGAGCTCCTACTTCATTCAACGCATTAAAGACCGTAGACGGAGTATTTTATTCCTCCTATCGAACAGCTGCACTGGCATACGGGTTACTAGAAGGAGACAATGCTATTGAAGAATGTCTTCAGGAAGCATCTACTTTCCAGATGCCCTCTACACTACGTCGGCTCTTTGCGACACTCCTTGTACATTGCGAGATTGGCAACCCAAAACTTCTATTGGAAAAATTCTCCACTCAGTTATTTGAAGATTTTCAGCGCACCTACGGCTTAAATGAGAAACTTGTGCATTACAAAATGATCACAGATATAGCACAATGTATTGAGTCAATGGGAAAACAACAAGCTGATTTTTTATTTACCTTTGGTGTCATATGAAGATATTCAACTGTGCAAGAGCGTAAAAGACATTGAAGAGGAATTAAACATTCCTATTTCTCCTGAGGACATACTTGGTGTATCAAAGCTAAATGCAGGTCAAATGGCAGCATACAAGATCATAATGCAACACGTTCGGGGGCAAAAGGCTGCTGCCTTCTTCATTGATGGGTCTGGTAGAACAGGTAAAACATACATGTATAACGCTTTGTCAGCTACTGTTCGATCTGAAGGATACATAGCTCTAGCCACTGCATCCTCTGGAACTGCTGCATCCAATTTACCTAGTGGTCGAACGGCACATTCACGTTTCAAAATTCCTCTTGAAAATAAGGAAATCCTCTCTTGCAATGTTGGTAAACAAACAGCAACAACAACTCTTCTTAAAGAAGCACGTCTTATAATTTGGGATGAAGCATCCATGGCAAGACAGCAGAATGTTGAGGCTGCTGAAACCATGTTACGAGACATTTGCACTGATGACATCTCATTTGGGGGAAAGGTTATCGTTTTTGGAGGTGACTTTTGACAGGTGCTCCCTGTTAGACCGAAAGCAAACCGTGAAGAAGTAATTAGTTACAGCCTATTGATGTATACTCTATGGCCAACGTTCATAAAGCTACACTTAACTGAAATTATGCGGGCATTTCATGATCCCATCTTCTCTGAATTCCTTCTGCACATCAGCAATGGGACACATCCAATTATAAATGGTGAAGATGTTGCCATTCCTGAAGAAATGGTTATTCCCTATAACCAACACACCAGGCCTATTTCAGACTTAGTCAGTGACATTTTTCCCTGCTTAAAAAGTCAACCCTTCAACATGACATCAATGACTAACAAGGAAATCCTTACCCCAAAAAATGACTTTGTTGATGAGATAAACAATGAGATAATTTCACAAGTATAAGGTGTTGTTTACAAATAAAACAGCTTCGATCGTGCCATTGATGACAATTATCAGAACTACCAAGAAGAATTCCTCAATGCATTAACACCAAATGGGATACGTCCTCACTGCATATCCTTCAAAGAAAATTGCCCCGTTATGTTGCTGTGCAACTTAGATCCATCCTCAGGCTTATGTAATGGAACTCGGCTTGTTTGCAAGTGATTCAAACCTAATGTCATCTTCACAAAAATTTCTAATGGACATCACAAAGGTTACAATACATTTATTCCAAGAATTCCTCTGCGTCCGCCCTCAAGTGAAAACTATCTATTTCAATTTGAGCGAAAACAGTTCCCTCTTCGGTTAGGCTTCGCGATGACAATAAACAAAGCACAAGGGCAGACATTAGACAAAGTTGGCATTTACTTACCTGAACCTGTTTTCTCTCATGGCCAACTATATGTAGCTCTCTCTAGAGCTAAGCATGCTGATGTCAAAATGGTTATAAAACCCCCATTACACCATGAAGGGCATACAATCAAACTAAAAATGTGGTCTACAGAGAACTCTTAGCGCTAACGCAAGTAAACCTTTGGTTGTATTATATTTTTATTACTTGAACATTGTTATTATTTCCAGCACGCTACTCTTCAAAACATATTTACTTGCAAACTTATTGCTTTTTAATGAACTAATTTTTCAGGAACATCAGCACCTCGCCTTCAGTACCTAATAAGGATAACACAAAGGATTGTGCCACTCTCAACCAACAGGTGTTGTTTCCCTCTATTTCATTTCTTTATGTCTTATACGGAGCTGCCTCATTTCAGCATCGTTCTACTAAAATTTAAAGAGGAATTAAAACACAGTAGTATAAATCAAGGACATTAAAGATAGAATATTCTATAACAACCACTAAGAAAAAGTGTAGTCGGCAAGAAAAAAGTACAACTAACCAGGAAACAGTAACCTTTGTTTAGCAAGCAGTAGCAAAAAATCCCAACACATAAACATTCGGTTAATAGCTTTGTCTAATACAAGGGCAATATCTAATGATCGACAAGACCTATCGCCATGAGAAAGCAGACCTCTGGCGTGCTCGATTGATGACATCAATGAATTAAAAGAAAGGGCTATTGTTTATCAAAGCTTCTTTTGGCCTAGCTCCACCCCGTAAGCCCAAAAAGCATTACGGTGGTTTTCCATTCAATCCTCATTTCGAGATGCAAATATGAAGACACAATAAAAACAAGAGAATAAAGCAATAAAGAGAGACAATAAAAGGGGTCACGGTGAACCAAAAAAGTAGCTCACTTCCTTAACCAGAGAATAAGGCAAGGACCTCTATCTATGCCTGACAGCTTTCAAATTGCTGAAACTTCACCTTTATCAAATGGGAAGATAGGAAAAGTAACACAATAGCAGAAATTAGAAGTGCGTCGAGTTTACTCATTATTCTTATCATTGCTCGATTTGCCTAACATTAGTTATTTAACCTACGGTTTTTGCTTGAGTTCAATCTATGTTTACATGTACGAAAGGGGGAAAACCCTTTTAATCATAGGGACTATTTTACTTGTCCAAAATCTGTTCTAGGCACTTGCCAGAACAAATTCAATGCCTAAGATCTGTTCTAGGCACTTGCCTAAAATCTGTTCTACGCACTAGCCAGAAAATGAATAGGGGTTTTTATCATGAATTGGAAGGAGTAGTAGCACAAATTGAATAGCATCAATAACCGTCATGGGTGTATAGAAGCTTAACGTAGCAAGATTCATTTGGTTTGAGTTGGCTTTTGCTTAAAAATGCACTTTACACAAATTGTTGACATATCTTAACCCTGCATTGGACTTGAATTCTTGTGAATTTGGATACGCATTTGATGCAATATAACTCCTCATATATATATATATATATATATATATATATATATATATATATCTTCATACTCAGTTTACCAATAGTTGAAAATAAAGTCTTTCACACCATTAACTTCACCCTCATCAAATGAGAAGATAAGCAAAGTAACACAATAGGAGGAATCAGAAGTGCGTCGAGTTTACTTGTTGTTCGAAAAGGGGAAAACCATTTTAAACATAGGGAGTATTTTACTTGTCCAAAATCTGTTCTAGGCACTTGCCCAAAATCTGTTTTAGGCACTTGCCCAAAATCTGTTGTAGACACTTGCCAAAAAATGAATAGGGGTTTTTATCATGAAATAGAAAGGGGTAGTTTCGCAAACTGAATAGCGTCAATACGCTCTTAAAAATGAAACCTTCATGGTTGTATAAAAGCTTAACGTAGCAAAATTCATTTGGTTTGAGTTGGCTTTTACTTCAAAATGCACTTTGCGCAGGTTGTTGACATATCTTAACCCTGTATTGGACTTGAACTCTTGTGAATTTGGATAAGCATTTGATGCAATACAACTCCTCATATATATATATATATATATATATATATATATATATATATATATATATATATATATATATATATATATATATATACACACAACAATATGTGTACCCTCGTACTCAGTTTACCAACAGTTGAAGATAAAATCTTTCACACCATCCATGGAAACCACTCATATGATGCTACGACAACTGGACGACAGGACAAGGTTCTGGAACGCAAAACTTCGTGTCATAAAGAAGAGACATGCCCAGACATCCATATCAGGCACAACACAGTTTCAATGCTACATACTAGCCGACGAAGAGGTGAATTCGCTTTTTATATGATATGCTATTATGTACACTCCTATATTTCTCATTGTTTTGGCATCAACTACAGGGCACAAAAATCCAGGCAACAACATTTGACGCTGACATTCCTGCTTTCAGTGGTATATTGGACATTGATAAAAGCTACTTCTTCATGAACGGAACTATACGAAAAGCTCCTAGCAGACCATGCATAGTTGATAATGACTATGTCATCATCCTCAATTCAAGTATCGCCATAGAGAATGCAAATGCCGCAAAAAATGCAATAGCACACCTGTACAATTTCGTGCAGCGTTCAGATCTTATCAAGTACAGTGGAACAGCCAACACGTTCGGTATGAATCTATCCTTCCTTGTGCGAGTTGATACCCAAATATTAAACACCTCTTTCTTTCTATTTTAACAGACGTTCTTGCAATTTCTATTGAGGTACTATCTATAAAAACTATGACATTTCGTTTCTCAGGACGTCCTGGACGTCGTTGAGATATCATTCTGCTTGATCAAGCGTAACATTTTACATAAAATTTTGACATCAATTTCTAAATGCTCAACTCCCTTTTTTCCAACAACTTAAACTATACTCTTTGTAGATTAAAACCAATCAGGCTAACCACATAGAACGAATTCATCTCAGACGAATGTGAGCAAATAGCTGCCATCGTTAATGATTTTTCGGTCATACTTGCCACTAACGTCAAAGCTACTCCGTACAGTGGTATGCATTTCATTATTTACTAACGGGAAAGAAATCGTAATGGTACTAAAACATTCTTTTCTGCCTTGTACAGGTTTGTCGCTATCAACAACCCCATCATCAACAATCAGCATAAACAAAGACATACCTAAAACTATATGCTTGCAAACATGGTAAGACTAGCATGCAAAGCATTACTTCCATATTATGATTAAGAATAACAATAAAACCTCACTTGATTTCCACAGGTCGACATATTATGATAAAGGAAAAACCAAAACAGGACTGTCATCTGCAGCATTCAAACTTCCAAACAGTATCTTGCAAATCCCATAGCCCTACAACATAGCAGCCACGATCCTACTAATGAAGCAGGAAGTAGCCAGTTTGTTGTTACACCAATTGCCAAATTATCAGGAAAGGTTAGCTACCAAACATCTTTGCTAGGTACATTGTCTTACAATGGTTAACTCTTGTTAATATACTGTCTTTTTATTACAATCATGAAAGTGCACCACTAACAGAAAAACTTGCCATCATCATCATGTTAACAAAAAAGGCTATCTTGAGTGATTACTTGTTATGTATGAACTGTTTATTTTGCCATCATTATCAACTGTATATGTTGCCATGTTCACTATAAGCTACAACATGTTTGTTTAATTTGCTGCTTCATCTTCTCGGCTCTTAGTTATCATTTCCTTCATCTTCTCTTAACAACATGTGTCTCATTTTTTGTTTGTGGCGATAAGACGAAAATCAAAGCAAGTACTCTTCGTATTGAGTACGTTTCTTTATCTCTTTTCAATTACTATTGTCTTAATCAACAGCAAAATGCAACATGGCTAAAGGCCAAAATCAAAGCAGCCACTCTTCCCCAACGCATATGGTATACTGCATGCAATAAATGCAATCGTTCAACCAGTGAAAAAATTGAAACCACTTTCAGTTGCAGCTGCTCATCCGAAGACTACATTGCCGTACCCAGGTAAGTTATCATCAAATTAACGGCAGGTCTTATCGCACTTCACACACATACTGACTTCTCGCACACCAAATTGTACACAGATGCAGGATCCAGTGCGAACTTATAGACAATACTAGAAGTCTACCACAAACCATCTTCGGAGACAGTGCAGAAAAAGTAATTGGAAAGACTGCTAAACAAGTAGCTGACATGGACACAAAAGAACGCGATGCAATCCTTGCAAGTATCAACTTTCGAGCTTCACATAAGGAATATCTTGTCCAACTAACACCGCCTGTGTACAATCCATCAACATCTTTTTCAACCAAATGGAACGTCAAAGAAATTGAGCATATCTGACTCTGCAGTGTCATCCCGGGAAGAAAACAGAAAAGAAGACAACGTAGATTGTGTAAATATAATAACTATTATGTATGTCTTGTGTAATAACTAACACACTACTTGCAACATATCGTATGTAAATAACATGTAAAATTCAGCGTGATGTAATCTTTTTGGTTGTAAAGACTTTTAAAATTAACATATACAATTGCGTATACATCGACCGAAAGTAACTCACCCGCGATGCGTGTGCGTGGAGACTTAACTAGTTTTAAACAAAAGTGACAGCATCATCTAGTTAAGTTTTGACAAAGGATACGTAGGTGGGGCCCATGTGTTGTTTGAAACACACAAAAATAACCACGAATATTTGAAAACCCAACCTCAATGATGGCTCCGATTGCCCCACTTAGAACATCTGTTCATATTTGCCCTTGAAGTCGCAGAATATGGACTTACCCTCCACATCTTTGGGGTCTGGGGAATAGTTATTACCCAAAAAAAAAACGTAAATCCTGACAAAAAACCTATAAAAACAGTAAAGAGAACCCCCACAATTAGAAAAAAATTTCGGTGCTGCCAGTGAAAATCTCGACCGCTGCCGCCAAACTTCTGGTCGCCGCAAGCGAAATTCATGTCATCGCCTTTGGTGAAACCTTTAACCTCGAAAACCTCTTTACACGTACACAAGTACAAATCTACCGCCGGCCGTGTCAACAAATAGATCTATCAGATCCAGTAGATCACGACTAAGGTCAAGATCTACATAGATCCCGCAAAAAAGGAGAGTATCTGTGCGCCGCCATCTCCGATCGAGCGAATTTGGGGTGATAATCCTGCTGCTGCTACTCTATCTTCCACCCACGGTTGCCGCCGACCACTACTGCACTCCTCAAACCACTAACACGACAGAAAAGGAAAGGACGAGAGAGATGAAAATGAAAATGAAGGGGAGAGACAGGTAAATATGAAGAACCCCCCCCCCCCCCCCCCCAAACCCACCCAAAAAAAACCCCACACATGCGTGGCTACATCGACGAGTTTTTTTGTGGTGGGATGCTTGTCTAGGGAGAAGGCAGAGAAAAGTTTGAGAGAGAGAGATTGAGTGATATATTCATTCTATTCACGTTTCTTGAACAATGCTTTGTACAACATTGTCAATACCTCGTTACGTTTCTCAAGTCACTTTTTCTGTGTTTGATTGTTATGTTGTTCCAGACAGGAATGGAGTATATAATGGCTTATCATTTTGTTCAGATCTGGACTAATTGTCTAACTCCAAATGTCCCATAGGCTCTTCTCTCTATTTGTTTGTGCGAAATATGAGCTTTAGGCACTGGTAAAAAATGCCTCGGCGGAAACATCCCTTTTCTTATGGTAAACCGTGCTCTGAAGATCTTTGATTTTCCCTTATACGAGATTGTCCGGATACTCTTGTTTGCAGTGCTAGTAAAGAAGTTTGACAGTGCTCTGCTCAATTGATAAACGAAAATGGGTTCCATTATTTTTCCCCTCTTCTCTGAGAAGCTTTTATTTTCTTTTCAATTTTTTTTTTTTTTTTTTTGAGTTTGAAGTAGAATTGCATTTATCAAAAGAAAATATTACATCAGCGTACTAGGGGAGTTTGGTCTCTTATAAAGGATACAACAACTAATACAACTACAGAAAAGAAGGAACTGAGATTAAGATGAAAGGTAAATACTAAGGTGAGAATACTCCTATCTAGTAGATAAAGGTACAGCCGCCGTCACAAGGTGACCCTCCCATAAGCTTCATGAAAGCAACGACCACTCCTAGTTGGTGGACCGATTTACTTCAATTGTCTGTGGAGCAAACTCTTTAGATGTCGAAGGATGTCTGGGTCTCCTAGCACTCAGCAAAAGAGGAGCAAATACTACATATACCATATACATGATTGGCTTCATCTCGTTCCAGAGCACCTCAACTCCCACCATCTATGATAAGACATGCACATCAGTATTATGAAGAAAAATAGAATGAATGTTTTGCTCAGAAGCCCATTGACATGCATGCAGTATAGATAGAGCTTGTGCAAGAAACTCAGACGAAGCAGAGGCTAGAAAACAATGTTTCCCTAGATAACGGTCTTCATTATTAGTTACAATACAGCATGTGCCAGTCATGAGAGTAGATTCATGCCAATCGGTCGTAATATACAAATGAGTTGGGCGGAGATCTAGGGCACTTAGTTGTGGTCAATCAGAGGAGCATTCTGTATGTATTATAACAGGTAAGAATGACCGTAGATGTCTGCATGGTGAATTATACTCTTGTGAAGCCAAGGGGATATTATAATGATAGGGAGGTTAAGAAGGAAAATCCCTAGTAATCGAGCTGTATAAGCTTTAGGCTTGATGATTTATTTGGTGAAGGGTTGGTGAGTCCCGGATGTGGAGCTTACTGATCGTCCTAGTCCACGGGTGCACTGGGAGGCAGATCCAGCTAGGCATGTCCAGCAGCATTGCCCTGCACATAAAGGCTAGGACGCATTAATCTCGATAGCAATCGTATAAAGTGTTTACTCAAGGTATATAGTGGTTGTACCTGATTATTCACCGCGATCATCCTGTATACCTCCTTAACAATGCGACAGATCTCGTCCTCTTTTAACGACGGTTGCCATACGGTCGGTATCTGTGTATGTGGAGGGGCAGCGGGAGGTGGGGACACTTCTATCAAGACACATGCAGTCGTACCAGGGAGGTCGTGTACGCGGCCTTTCAGCCTATTGACGTCCCCCGGTTTATCCAGCCATTGCTTCAATCCCCCAGTACTCGTGCCCGTCCTCGTGGACGTTTATGGCTGTCCGGATTGCTGCCCAGACCCCCTAATTTGTTTCGTACGAAGCCTGCAAAACAGTGATTTGATATTCAAAACATTAAGGTGACAAACATCAAATACAAAGGCAAAAATTTAACAAACTAAACAAATTAATTCGTAACTTACGTCGATCTACCGGGAAATATCTGAAACAAAGTCCCCCACCTAGTGTTGATCGTCCTTATCATTCACCTCACGTGCGTCTGAGTGTACATCAGAGCACAGACCTCATCCGATGCCAGGTTCGGGTGTTGATCTCATTCTTCTGTCGGAGGACATTGTGAGCCACCGACCCCCCCTTGTGCATGGGATCTTTGTCATGTCTATTCTCGCTCCCACTCTGACTTTTATCCTCTCAGGATGTATCAGTCCTCTACTTATCAACCATCGTTCCCTATACAGTTGAAGATATCCAATGCGAGGGAAATTTCTTCCACTCCTCCATCGGGGGCACTCTCCGACGTCATCTTTCGCGCCTGCTCTCGTGCGTCGTGCAACCACCGGTAATTTCTACAAATGTAGGCAAAAAAAGCCTATCGCCCCAATGCCTACTGCTCAGGCGACTCAAACTCGAACCCCTCATGTAAGGCATCCAAGTACACAATCAATACGATTAATTTAAATTTACGTTTAAATTAAACAAATAATGACGGACACAAATGGGCTAAAAACCATACCAGCCACTCCTCCCATAAGGATTCCCTCGTCGTGGCATCCCAGTCCTTCCAGTATAGCTGTGCCTCAGAAAATTGGCCCTTCACAAGGACACCGATCTTTGTCTTCGCAAGAGTCTCTAGGATCCTGATAAAGAAACAACCATCAAATGCATTAAACAAGTGGACAATAATAAATATTAGAATTGAAGATTGTAAGTAATGCATTATGTAATTTTTTTTACTTACTAGCCCTTCTGGGTGAGAGTAACTCTCTGTTTACGCAGGGGATACGTACCTCGAGTGTCAGTCCACGGCCTCGTCGAGATCCTGCAAAACACTAACAGTAATACAGATCAAATATAATTTAAATATCAGTCTAGCATTATGAACAAATGTCGTTATCAAATATACCTGAGGTACAACCCGCAGAAGAAGTAGAACCAGCGGGGGTGTGGGAGGAATCGGCTCTGGGCTGGGCCAGCAGTTGGGACTGGGGCTGGCAGCGGCTGCGCCTGCCGTTGTGGCTGTAGCTGCGTCCACGGCTGGGGCTGGGATTGGGCCCCCGCCTACTAGATATGGGCATTATGTACCTCATCATCAGCAGGCAATGACGAGGCGGTAGCCACTGGGGTTAATGCAACTCGACGTCCACCGTGACCAAGGATGGCCCGTAATCGATCCATGTCAGTATTCGTGTACAACAAGTCCAAATTAAAGAAAATAACATATACAAAACAATGTATAGACCACACCATGTTACAACACTATATAAATGAACCAAGTATAAAAACACTATATGAACTGAGTACTAAAACAATGCATGTTACAATAGTACAAGTCATTCATCTTCATTTTGGGAATCATCGCCATCATCATTGTCGGACTCGTCATCCTCTTCTTTCTGGGACTCGTCGTCCTCTTCATCGAGTAATTCTTCCTCTTCGTCAGTAGACGCAGCCTCATCATCTTTAACACTTTCTACGTCTTCCACGTCATCATCTACGACTTTTTTCTTACATCAACTGTGGGTCGAAGAGAGAGATCGTCCTCCTCGCTGTCCATCTCAACGGGTACTAAGACATGATCTTGGTCGGCTTGAAAATTGTCTACTTCACTGTCATATGCCACGGGCAAGTTTTTGGAATTGATAATTGTATACCAATGAGATTTTGGATTTACGACGTCCTACATGTAAAAGACTTGTGCAACTTGACTAGCAAACACAAACGGCTCGTCTGATGCAAGTCTTAACTTAACATTGACATCTACAATCCTCTATGAGCTAACACAGATTTCTCTACTGTATGAGACATCAAACCATGTACACTTGAACCTTACCAGACAGTTTTGGGAACCCAGATATGTTAGCTCAACAATCTCATTCAGCTCTCCATATATCGCAGCCTTTGGATCCAATTATATCGCAAACGAAAGGCCGTAAAAGATCTATGTGGATGAAGAGCTCTATTGAACAAGCAACTCAACCTAAAAAGCTGAGAAGGTGTGCACTGTGGACAAAATGACCAATCATGACAAGCGGAACCATTACAAGGCACTGGGGATAAGTCCAGGGGGTTTGCAAGACGAGGAAGAAGATGATGCCGAAGATGAGGAAGAAGAAGATGCAATGGAACTTTTGTCTAATGAATTTTTATTGTAATAATCTTTTATGCAGTGGAATTTTTATTGTAATAATCTTTTTATGAGCCGTCCGCTACACTATCCAGCGGACGGCGCAGCAAAAACATTACACTTCGACACTTAGAATTTTTTTTTGTGTTTTAGGGCACCTAACATTAGATTTCAACACTTAGAATTTTTTAAGTTTTAAGGGTCTTTACACTGTCCGCTATACTATGTAGCGGACAACCTAACACAAACATCAGTCGTCAACACTGTCTGTTATACTATGTAGTGGAGAACCTAACAGAAACATCAGACTTCTTTACTTAGAATTTTTTTGGGTGTTCAGACCATCTGCTACACGATCCAATGGATGGCGCAACAGAAACATTATGATCCGACACTTGGAATATTTTTTGGTGTTTTAGGGCACCTATAATTAGACTTCAGCACTTAGATTTTTTTTTAAGTTTTAAGGGTCTTTACACTATCCGTTATACTATGTAGCGGAATGCCTAACACAAACATCAGTTTTTTGTACAATGTCCGCTATACTAGTAGCGGACAGCCCAACAGAAACATCAGACTTCTTTACTTAGAATTTTTTGGGTGTTCAGATCATCCGCTACTCTATCCAGAGGACGACGCATCAGAAACATTACACTTTGACACTTAGAATTTTTTTTGGTGTTTTAGGGCACCTAACATTAGACTTCAACACTTAGATTTTTTTTAAGTTTTTCTAGTTTTTACAATGTCCGCTATACTATGTAGCGGATGGAGCTGTAAAAACCTTAAACTTCAACACTTCAAATTTTTTTGGTATTTTAGTGCCCTAACATTAAACTTCAAACACTTAGAATATTTTTGGTGTTTTTACCCATCCGCTACACTATGTAGCGGACGACGCAGCAAAAACATCAGATTTCAACACTTTGAATTTTTTGGGTGTTTTAGTGACCTAACATTAGACT